>CM059309.1:5230000-5317500 GCA_030340665.1 Neosalanx taihuensis | reverse complement strand
CGGCCAGAGCATCGGCACGGTGCCCTCGGTGGACCTGGCCGCTCGCTACGAGAGCGCAGCGGTCGTGCTCCACTCCCCCCTGACCTCCGGCATGAGGGTGGCCTTCCCCGACACCAAGAAGACCTACTGCTTCGACGCCTTCCCCAAGTCAGTCCCTCTACGGCCCAAAGAGCCGCTCACACACACAGACACACACACAGAAACACACAGACACACAAATACACTGGGGAAATATTAGCATTTGAAACTTGAGTCATGTGGCGCATCGGTTAGGGTGACGGGCTAATACTCCGAAGGTTCCTGGTTCGAACACCGGCTGTTTTCAACATGACGTTGCGTCCTTGGGCAAGGCTCTTCACCTTGCTTGCCTCAGGGAGGGAATGACCCTGTACTTCCTGACTGACCCTGACTGACCCTGCTGTAAGTCGCTCTGGATAAGAGCGTCTGCTGAATGACTCAACGTAAATGTAACGTTAACAGCTGTGAAACAACTCAAAAACAGCCGTTATTGACTCAATAGCCCCCTCTGATGGTTAATGGTTGCCTTTTCACCTGCTGGTCCACATCCTGTTGTGTCATTCACTGTATTAATAATAATAATAATAATACCTCATTTTATTCAAAGCGACTTACATTAAGTACAGGGACATTCTCCCTGAGGCAAGTAGGGTGAAGTGCCTTGCCCAAAGACACAACATCAAATAGCCACATCCGGGGTTCGAACTCACAACGTTCCGATCGTAAGGGCCAACGCCTTAACCCGCTGAGCCGTCTGACTCCCACATCCGGTTGTGTCATTCACCGTATTCACACGTGCATCTGTGTGTGTGTGTGTGTGCACGTTTGTGTTTCTGCACAGCATCGACAAGATCTCCAAGGTGACGTCCCCGGTGCTGGTGATCCACGGCACGGAGGACGAGGTGATCGACTTCTCCCACGGCCTGGCGCTGTACGAGCGCTGCCAGCGGCCCGTGGAGCCGCTCTGGGTGGAGGGGGCGGGCCACAACGACGTGGAGCTCTACGGACAGTACCTGGAGCGCTTGAAACAGTTCGTGGCGCACGAGCTCACCAACTTGTAAGGGAGGGAGAGGGGGGGGAGGGAGGGAGGGAGGGAGGGAGAGAGAAAGAGGGGGAGAGAGAGGGAGGGAAATGGGGAGAGAGTTGGAGGGAGACAGAGAGGGGGAGAGCAAGAGAGCGAGGGAGAGAGGGAAGGGGAGAGAGAGAGAAAGAGGGAGAGAGAAAGAGGGAGAGAGAGAGGGAGAAAGAAAGAGGGAGAGAGAGGGAGGGCGAGAGAAAGAGGGAGAGAGAGAGAGGGAGAGAGGGAGAGAGATAGGGACTAGTCTTTATCCCTCCAGCCCTCAGCCAAGCAACCACTCACCTGCTGCAACTGTGAACTCTGGAGCAAACCCATCATCATTAGATTCTCTTTGCTGTCGTGGCACAGCCTGACAGAGAAGAGAGTCGGTACGCACGCAGAGAAGCAAAGAATCTTTCCCGCGTGCGTGCGTGTGTGTGAGATCCATGTGTGCGGTGTGTGTGCGACCCGTGTGTGCAACCTGTGCGTGTGTGTGTGTAATTTTTGCTGCCTTTTTACGAAGGATGTGGGGAGCGGTCCACAGTCTGGGCCCTAGTCTGGACTCATGTCTGGACCCCCAGTCTGGGCCCATGTCTGGACCCCAGTCTGGACCCCAGTCTGGACCCCAGTCTGGACCTCAGTCTGGACTCATGTCTGGACCCCAGTCTGGACCCCAGTCTGGACCTCAGTCTGGACTCATGTCTGGACCCCAGTCTGGACCTCAGTCTGGACTCATGTCTGGACCCCCATGTCTGGACCCCAGTCTGGACTCATGTCTGGACCCCCATGTCTGGACCCCAGTCTGGACCTCAGTCTGGACTCATGTCTGGACCCCAGTCTGGACCCCAGTCTGGACTCATGTCTGGACTCATGTCTGGACCCCAGTCTGGACCTCAGTCTGGACTCATGTCTGGACCCCAGTCTGGACCCCAGTCTAGACCCCAGTCTGGACTCATGTCTGGACCCCAGTCTGGACCTCAGTCTGGACTCATGTCTGGACCCCCATGTCTGGACCCCAGTCTGGACCTCAGTCTGGACTCATGTCTGGACCCCAGTCTGGACCCCAGTCTGGACCCCAGTCTGGACCCCAGTCTGGACTCATGTCTGGACCCCCATGTCTGGACCCCCATGTCTGGACCCCCATGTCTGGACCCATGTCTGGACCCCAGTCCAGCTCGGTCTGTGCGGCTGTTTCATTGGTCTGTTCATTAAAAAAAAAATATATATATATATTAAACATTTGCACCGATCACATGACAAAACTCTGACATTAGATCGAACAGTGCCAGTGTTGCCAAATGACAATGTACTGAATAAATAAATATAAAATGCTAAATGAATAACACTTACTGAGGAGAGTAACCCATAACAGCCTCTTTGTATGAGAAACGTTGACTGAACATCTAAAATTGTTTTGTTTTTTTTGTAAAATTTCTGTGTAAATGTTGTCTTCAAACCACAGTAATATGCCGGAAGGTACTATTTAAAGGAGATTAAGAGTTCTACTTTAACCAACGTTAAAGCATTTACGCTCTGAGATCTCCTTCACTAACTCCCATCCAGCCTCGGATGTCGCGTTTGATTAAAGTAGAACTCAACTAATATGATATTATATGTATATTCTGTATTCAAATGCTATAATAGAGCTCATATACAATGCAAGAGAAAGTTCTAGAATTTTTTTTTCTTCTTTTTTTTTTATTGAATGCAACTGTGGCTTGGAGGTAATCAACTCCGAACAAGACTACCAGTAATGCCATAAAACGACAGTCGTTGTTTCCATGACGGGGGAAAAAGGCTGTTATAACCACTGGACATTAACAGACTTAGAATATCTGGGCATGGATTTGATTTGACAGGCTTCGGTCTTAAACCTTCTGATTATCTTCCAGATTTCATGCTTAGATTCTGTGCGATATGACTTTTGCTGTCATGGATGGATGTGTTATCGATGTGTTGTTTTGAAAACCCTAACGAGATGTTGTTTAGATGCGCTGCATGCCACCTTAAGGCTAAACGACTGTTTACTTTAAGCAAGCGGGGACACGGGGGGGGGGGGGGACTAATGGCTAAAACTTGGGAGTCCAGTCCTGGTCCTCCGGGGCCCGCTGTCCTGAAGGTTCTAGATCAGGGGTGTCCAATCCTGGTCCTCGAGGGCCGCTGTCCTGAAGGTTTTAGATGTTTCCCTGCTCCAGCACACCTGATTCTAATGAAGGGTCGTTATCAAGCTCTGTGGAGGTGTGCTGGAGCAGGGAAACATCTACAACAGTCAGGACAGCGGCCCTCGAGGACCAGGATTGGACACCCCTGTTCTACATGTTTCCCTGCTTCAGCACACCTGATTCTAATGACTAGATCGTTCTCTCGGCTCTTCGGAGGCCTCGTAATGACCGTTCATTAGAATCTGGTGGGCTGGAGCAGGGAAACAGGGACAGGGAACAGGGAACCTTCAGGACAGCGGCTCTCGAGGACCAGGGTTGGACACCCATGGGCTAAAGCCAAGGGTGCTACCTGAACCTTCAAGTCCATTCGCTATTGGTGGAGGTGAACGGAAGCCGTCTGGGATTGGCTGCGAGCGTTTAATCGGTTAGCCAGGAACTTCTGATTGGTCGTTCGTTGCTGTTCGTGAGGTCAAGCGTCTTAAAAAAGAAGATATATATATATATACAAATCTTTGTCCAAGGACTTCTTTACAAGATTTAGGTAGATCAAAGTTATGCTTTTGTTCATCACTATGTAAATAATGTTTGTACTGGATACAGGACATTTTTATTTCTTAAACAAGACTATTATCTTAATTGTAGTTACTATAACAGCTGTAAATGTTGCTATGGGTCCATCTGTGGCGAGTCTGTTCAGATTCACTGAACATCTGACTCTGGTAACCTGGACCTATGTCATTTATATTTTTTTGTAAGACATGTTTCATCATCGAAGGAACTTGTATGTAACAATGATCTTGATAATAGTTATTTTAAAACGGTTATAGAAATAAATAAAAAAAACATTTGAGAATCGGATGATTACCATCTTTTGTCGTGTTTGCAAACACACACACTTCACGTTATGAATTAAGCACTGTCGACTTGAAAAGCGGTTTCCGTTATGGAGGCTCGGTATAAAATGAAATCCAGGTAAGTTTGAGTAAACAGACAAATACATCCTGTGACTAACATCAATCAATAAAGCGTTTTAATATGTTGTCAACCAAACAACGCGTCCCATCCTGCAAAGTCTATTGCTGTCTTTCTCCATTGCCGGTGGAGATGTTGCGTTCGACAGGTAACCATGGATAAATCCCCCAAATGAAAGGTTTCAGAGGAAAATAGACAGTTTAGTTCTGCTTTCACTGCTGACTTACATGTGGGCTACACTATGCTTGATATGTGATGATAAATTATATATATATATATATATAAAAAAACATAAAATAACGCTAAAAGACATTTCCAGAACAAACAGGCCGGTTTTGCTGAAAAGTAGTGTAGTAACTACTGCTGCTAGTTATATGGGAGTTAGTTTATGGTTGTTCTTTATAATACATTTACAATTATTAATTTAGAAGACGCTTTTAACAGGCATAACCAACAACAAAAGATTTTTTATTTTATACTTCTATTCTATATAGCTCATTAAAGCTGACGAATCAATTTTTTTCCACGCAATTTCACAAGATCTATACATATATAAACATTTATTTTATTGAAAATATAGTTTATTATATTGTATTATTAAATTAACTTCAAAGTTTATGACCTCTGACCTAGAAAGCTTAATGACCTCTGACCAGAAAGCTTCCATACTATGACATCATAATAGCAGCAAGTTATGGATTGAGAAGTTCCTGAAGGTAAATCATTTATGAAGAGACATTTGAGGAAAGCACCACCAGTAACCACTTACTTCAACTGACTTTACCACAACTATTAACTATGGCTGAAGGCGAGCAGCATCACTGGACAGGTGAAAATTATGAGCTTGAGCTCTCCAAGTTCCTCCTCTCCCAGGAAAACATGGCCCTCAGGTCCGAGATGAAGAGGTACGAACTGTAACACACACACACGCACTCAGGCTAGTAATCAGAAGGTTGCGAGTTTAAATCCTGGCCGTACCAACATGATGTTGTGCTCTTGGCCAAGGCACTTCATCTTCCTTGCCTCAGGGGAATGTCCCTGTACTAAATGTAAACATTCATAACAGTTTTGTGTTTGGACTTTTTCAGTCTCAGACAGGCATTGAATGAGGCCACAAAACTGATCGACGACCTGGAAGAAATCTGTCGTGTTTCTTTCGCGATGGACATCCCCACCTGCACCTGCACCGAGAGGAACAATCTCAGAGAGCTGGTGAGTGTGTAGAAAGTTCAGGAGCACATAAGATGCACTTTTGCACAGCACAGGTATCAGGCCCTAAAGGTATCTCATCATCAACTTTTCGCACACGCACAAACACATACACACACATTTATTGTAAATATACATATGTCTTTTTTATATTTAAAAATGAAAAATATGAATGATTGGCGTTTGACTCTCAGAACCTGGAGGAGAAGCACCGACAGGACTTGCATGAGGTAGGATCTTTCTCCGTATGTAATATCTGACAGAGTTTCTGGAAGAACTTTCCTGCTCTGGCATAGTCCTGTTTGTGGTTTTCTACTCTGTGTTATTACAGGGTTAAACGTCTGTTTCTGTTTTATTTGTAGAAAGTGACGACCATCAAACAATTGGAAAGTTTGACCGAAGAGCACCTCGCCACTATAGAGGTATAGTAGAATGCCTTCATTTATTCCTTTTCTTTCTCATTGACATTATGACGACAGTGTTGGCACTTTCATTCTTGACCTTGAGTGTGTGTTCAGGAGCTGAAGACCGAGAATAAACGCCTGGAGGTCCAGCTGTGGAAGGCGCTGGTGTAAGTGTGCACAACACCACATCTGACTCACATCACCTGCCCACTTTCTTACCACATCTCCATGCCGCTGCTAAATAAATCTGAATCTGATGGACAGGTTTGGTGGACCCCATGTAGACGGACCCATGGCTGAGGAACAGCTGCCTCACTCACACGTAAGTGAAACCCTCTGTGATGATCCTCTGCCTCTCTCCACCTTCCTGTGGCAGTGAGCAGTACTGCAAATAGCTTTTTGTTTAGCCAATTGATCACATGTCCTTGCCCTCATACAACAATGGTGTGCATAACCTGAAAGCTTAGAGTATTCCCTACCTTAAAGATTAGCTTCCTTATCTCAGCAGCTGTTGGTCCGGAAAACTTTTCTGAGAAGTCTGGTTATCCTGTAGGTTGAGTTTGCTGATGTGGAGAAGGAAAAGGAGGAAGAGGAGGAGATACAGCAGGAGGTCCAGACCAAAAGGTGCATTACCACTTCAGTGTATAGCGAAAGGGTGGGAGTTTATACAGTCCACAACTCCAGCAAGAGATGGAGTCCAAACTCCTGGATCACTTCCCCTGCTGTCCTGTCTGTCTTCAGAGGACACACCCACGTTACAACCATCTAAACCATGTTCTCAGTTGTTTTCCACTGTATCTCTTATCTTCCTGCTCCCGCTCTCCCTCACTTCCTTTGTCTCTGTCTTCAGCTGGTGGCGTCGGCAGATCAACAAGTTTGCCAAGGGCATGGGCACCTTCCGCCAGCACGTCAGATGCTGCCTGGGGACCCGCAAGAGGCGTGTGGTCTAGCCTTCCAACATGGCGCTTGTGTCTGTGTCACTGTGTCTGTGTCACTTCCCCTCTCCCAGCACTCCTCACCACGCTCCTCACCGCTCTCCTCACCCCCCCCACCCACCCCCACCCCCCCACCTGCATCTTCTGGCATGCCTGAAGTGTCTGTTTAGTTCTTTACTTCCCCTATCCCGGCTCTCTCCTCACCGCCCCCCCACCCCCACCCCCCACCCTCGACCCCCTCCCCTCCACCCCCCCACCCTCCCTTTACATCCCCAAAATAAACTTTCTTGAAATTCAAAGGGAGCAATGTCTTTTCACTTTTGGTTGAAAGTGCAGAAATGCACGTGTATGAAAAACAAAACATTGAAATATGCAGTATTTTTCTCCAAACTGTGTTTGTCCACGATTTACCTTGTAATGCTGCATGGACATAAGCGCTTTACTTGTGGACTGTCAGGAGGCGCAAACTGGGCCAGCTTTGATCTTGGCCACATCCTCTATTGAGTACATATGCCCATGTGACAGAATGGGTTCTTATTTCTTCATCAGTCTAATGGAGTGTGAATGGATGTGTATTCACACATGGCCAATGCTGAGGTTTAATTCACAGCAGCTCTGCATTGCGGACTTTGACGGTCCATCCAGCAGTAAGGAGTAAGTGACTTGGTTGCATGTTCCTTTCTCAAGCACAGCTGGAAGCTTCTTTATCTCATACCACTGCCCAAGGTACTACAGAACAGAGTGTCATTCATTCAACATCAGCCACTTGCTGAGGTAACATTATGGGCTATCACCCACAACCTCTCATCATTTTGGGATCTGCAACAGTGACCCCCTTCATCTTCTGCCAGAAACCTGGGAGTTACCTTGGATGATGAGAACACATTGCTGCTGTCTCGGTCATGTAGATCCACTCTCTCTACAACATCTGCCTCTACAACATCTGGAAAATCAGAAGATACCTGTCTGAACATTCCACCCAGCTGCTAGTCCAAGCCCTTGTTCTCTCAAAACTGGACTACTGCAACTCACTACTAGACGGCCAGAGGTCAGAGGTCCAAGACGAAATCCCCTGCTGAGCAAAAATAACATTTGCTCGTCTCATTTTTGCCAAAAAAAACATCTTGATGATCCCCAAGACTTTTGGGAAAATACTCTGTGGACCGACGAGACAAAAGTTGAACTTTTTGGAAGGAACACCGCATTTCAGAAAAAAAACATCATATCAACAGTAAAATATGGTGGTGGTGGTGGTAGTGTGATGGTCTGGGGCTGTTTTGCTGCTTCAGGACCTGGAAGACTTGCTGTGATAAATGGAACCATGAATTCTGCTGTCTACCAAAAAATCCTGAAGGAGAATGTCCGGCCATCTGTTCGTTAACTCAAGCTGAAGCGAACTTGGGTTCTGCAGCGATGCAATGATCCAAAATTCAGGGCCATGTAGGTTTGGATTTTTTTTTCCCTTTAATAATAAAAACCTTCATTTAAAAACGGCATTTTGTGTTTACTTTGTCTTATATTTAAATTTGTTTGATGATCTGAAACATTTAGGTGTGACAAACATGCAAAAAGATACGAAATCAGGAAGGAGCCAAATACTTTTTTCCTGCTATGTGATGTTGTGGCCTTTGGCAAGGCACTTCACCCTACTTACCGCAGGGAGAATGTCCCTGTACTTACTGTAAGTCGCTTTGATTTTTTTTATTACTATAAGCAAAAAAGTGCTGGAGCATGATGCCCCCTTCACATTTCTGACTGCCCCCTCATATATGCCTGTCTAGAACCGGCCCTGGTTACGCTAATGTCAATCCAACATCCTCAGCCGGAGAGGTGAAGGGGATCGCCGGCCTGCGATCCGCGCTTCCACCCGCTCGCCAGCGGACGGCGGTATGAGCTCGGTCCCCACCGAACCCAAGCGCCTCCCACAAACCCTCCCCCTCAGACTCCCCCGACCAACCCCACCCCACCCCTCTTCACTTCCTCTCCGCAAGCCGCGCCTGGGTCGGAGGGGGGGGGGCTGGCAGGGTCTAACAGCCCCGAAAGAAAAACACTATGTTAAAAGAAACAGTATTACAATGAACCAGGTTTGTTGAATCGGCAACCCCTTTCCAAGCGATCGCGGACCGGGATATCAAGCTTTGGGCGAGACGGCGAATGGCCCAAGACGGATCGCAGTAGCGCGGCGTGAGAAGGTAAAAAGTCCAATCTCTATCTCGCCCCTTCTGGCTTTACGGCAAGCCAGCCATCGGTCATGCAACCGGGACGCCGCTGAAACTCTTCCGTGTTGATCCGCTCCATCCCGATCGGACCGCGGGGGTTCTTTGCGGACTTGCCCCGCAGGTTTGCGCCGGACGAGGGGATGGGGGTGAACCTCTCACCTCCCCCTCTCCAGCCTTTGAATGCGCGGCGTTGCAACGTGTCTCGCTGTCAAACCCCCATGATATGAATGTTATTTTGTTTTGTTTATTATGTTATCTCCTAAAACTCAAGGGGACGCATCTAGTTTATAAATAGGCTGCGGTCGAAGAGTTCTTGAACGTTTGCCCCTCAGCTGCATGAAGCGTTGAAGTTGGAAGTGTTGTGGCTTGGTCGCTTTGTTAACTTTTAGTTCCAAGAAGGGTAACATCTGTTAACAGACGACAACAGCTGTCAAAGGGGACCCAGAGGACCGTAGACAAACCTCGGTGCCTGTCAGGACATGCCAACCGAACTGAAATGCGACTCTGTACCTGGAACCTCCATATAAAGCTCTAAAGGAGGAGTATTGTGGTTGAGAGATTTGCGTTTGGGCTTGCTGTCTTGTTTTGCCCCCAGTTGCACACTGAGGTGAATCTTCAAACAGCTGACTTGTGTGTGTGCTGCCTCAGGGTTGTGTGTGTTTCCAGGACAGGATGGGGGGGGGAGGCAGTGTGGGTCTCGGTGAACGGCTGAGTCATGGCTTGTGATGCCAGGGATTGTCCTTGACCTAACCTCTGGTATTCTGCTGGCTCAGCAAGGGACACAGGGTCCGAAGTCAGACCTTGGCTGTGTGTGTGTGTGTGTGTGTGTGTGTGTGTAAAGGCTGCCATCTGGGGTTCTTCTGTTCCAGCGTAGAGGAATCAGGTCTTCTCTCTCTGTTCCTCTGGTCAAGGCCGGCCCCAGGAACCGTACACTCAGCTGGCTGGCTCCACATGGAACGTTCCGGTTCGTTACAGCTCAGCTTCGGTGACTCGGTTATCACCGGGGTAACGTTGGGGCCAGGGGCCCCGCGTCCTTGGATTGCGGCCACTTAGTTCTCGCTTCTCAGATCCCCCTCCTTTTTTTTAACCACCTGTAAACACATTCTTTTGCCTTCTCTCCTCCTCCTCCCTTGCCTCATTTCTCCTTATCTCTCTTTGTTTATGCTCTCTTTTGTACTCCCTCTTTCCCTCCCTCTTTCGCTCCCTCTTTTGCACTTTCCCTCCCTCCCTCCCTCCCTCCCTCCCTCCCTCCCTCCCTCCCTCCCTCCCTCCCTCCCTCCCTCCCTTCCTTTCTCCCTCCCTCCCTCTTTCCTTCCCTCTTTCTGTCCCTCCCTCCCTCTCTTCTTTCTCCGTCTCTCTGTCTCTCTCTCTGCCCTTCTCTCTCCCTCTCTAGCAGGTAGCAGACAGACATACCATGCAGAGCAATGGCGTCCCTGTGGCCTCGACCAACGGCACCCGCCCGGCCCCCCGCTACGTCCCCGGCAGGGTGGCCCCCCTCCGCTCCCCCCCGCCCCTCTCCAAGGCCCCTCCCCCCCCGCCCCTGAAGCCCCCCGGCCCCGCCCCCGGCGCGGAGGGCCACCTTCGTCCTGTCGGAGGAGGGCCAGCGCCGGGAGCGCGTCCAGTACCTGAGGAAGAGGAGGAACACCTTGGTCCTGCTTCGGGGTCTTCCTCAGCGCCTTCCTCCTCGTTCTCATCCTCATCGTCAGCCTGACCGGGGGGGACGTGCTGGATGGTTAGCGTGACACTTCGATATTTTGCAACAGGATGTCAAATGTTACACAGTTTGTGTGTGTGTGTGTGTGCCTGTGAATGCGAGAGAGAGAGATGAATAAAACGAATCAGAGAAAGTCTTTGGAGGGAGTGAGAATGTGAGAGATCCAAGACAGTGAGGGTGTCAGCGATCGCGTGTTTGAGAGCTACACTCCCCAGGCTAAGCACAGAGTGTTATTAAGATCGACAGAGGAGGACACACCTAAACAGGGGTGGGTGGGGGAGGGAGGCAGGGAGGGAGGAGGGAGGTAGAGAATGTTCTACAGAGAGAAGTAGCCCCGGGGTGGTGGGGGAGAGAGGCATGGAGGGGAGAGAGAATGGAGGCAGGGAGAGAGAGTATGTGCAAGGGAGGGAGGGAGGGAAGGAAGGAGAGAAGGAGGGAGGGTGTGAAGGAGGGACGAAAGGACGAAAGGAGGGAGGGAAGGAGGAAGGAAGAAAGGGAGTTGGAGAGAGTAAGGGGAGGTGTGAAGGATGGACGGAGAGAGGGAGAAAAGGAGGGAGGGAGGGAGTGGAGAGAGAGGAGCAGCAGATAAGACAGATATGCCTGCCGTGAATTTGGTGTCAGGAACTGACCAGTCACGTACTGATAAGCCGGTCTGTCTGGGGGGGGGCGTTAACAGGAAGTGCCTCCAGTCCAGATCCCCCAGTAGAGCGAGGAGAGATTAGCGACGGGGAGATAGCGATGGAGTTCTCCCTGCTAGAACAACACCATGCTGGAATGGTTGTTGTATAAGAACGCTGAAAGAGAGTCTGTGAGGGAAACTGACTCTGCTTTCCAAGGGGTGTGTGTGTGTGCACATAGTTAGTTATGTGTGTGTGTGTGTTGGCACTGCCTGTCCTAGTGGAGATATGATGTTGGATCAGGGAGTGATCAAATATAAACTGATCTGATACCATCTGGAGCTCTCCTAATACCCATCTCCTATGTGTGTGTGTCTGTGTGTGTGTGTGTGTGCTACGCCGCCGTGCTCGTGTGGGTTTTCTCATCGTGCAGTCCAGGGCGGTGTCCACCTTCTGGGATTGCCAACCCCAACAACCACCTCATAAGCAACGCTGGCCGCAGGTTCCAGGTAAGACTTCGATATCCACCCCCCCCCCCCCCCCCCCCCCCCCCCCCCCCCGGTCTGCTGGGCTGGGGGTAGGGGGGGAGGGGTTACAGGCAGACATGACTCAGTAAGAGGGGGTGGGGGGGGGGGGTGGGGGGGATCTCTCGGTGATTGCTGGATTTGGAGTTTCCCTTACGAGGAGATGAGCAGGATTTTAGAGACGTCCCAGCTTCTCGTAACCCCCCCTTGCTTTCGCCTCCTTCGCAAACACGGATGATCCTCCGCCGGGGGGGGGGTCAGTTTGGGGGCGTGATGGGGGGGGGGGGGGGGGCAAGGTGGGGGGGTGATGGGCGAATGGCTGGGATTTTGAGGTGGGTTGAGGGGCAGTTCGAGGGGCGTCGGCGAAGCCCTCTGTGACGTCGCGGGATTTCGATTCGATCCGGATTGTTGTCGAGGTTGTCGGGTCAGGTGCTTTGAATCGCGAGCGAAAGCGCGCGTGGTGTGTTCTCACCTCTGGTTCTCTCTCTCTCCCTGTCTCTCTCTGTGTGTTCTCACCTCTGGTTCTCTCTCTCTCTCTCTCTCTCTGTCTCTCTCTAGGTGTGTTCTCACCTCTGGCCCTCTCCTTGTGTCTCTCTGTCTCCGTGTGTTCTGACCTCTGGCCCTCTCCTTGTGTCTCTCTGTCTCCGTGTGTGCTGACCTCTGGCCCTCTCCTTGTGTCTCTCTGTCTCCGTGTGTTTCTGACCTTTGGCCCCCCCTCCCTCCCCCCCTTGTCTCCCTGCTCCTGGCTCCAGGATGCTGGGATATGGTACGTGTTCCACAGCTCGTCCACGGGGGACTCCCACGGCCTGGTCCCTGAGACCCGGGCCGAGCTCACCCCCCTGGGGCTGTTCTTCAACAACCGCGTCCACTCCAACTTCAAGGTACCTCCCTCTTCCCCCCCACCCTCTGCCCGTCACCCTCACTCCGTCCCTTCCTGCCACCCTCCCCCCCCCCCCTCTGCCCGTCACCCTCACTCCCGCCCCTCCTCCCCCCCCCCCCTCACCTGAACTATATGGTTGTATCTCCCCCCCCCCCCTGCCTTTCTGTCTTTCTCAGTATTAAGGCTAGTGTAGTAGGTAATAAGTTAGTGTCTGCTGAATGAGTATGACTAAAAAAAGTATTTATTAAGAATAAATTAATAATCAAACAGTTTGAATATAATTAATAATCAAACAGTTTGAATGTGTGTGTGTACGGTATATACACACTATATGTATACATATCATGAATATATACACAAACATTCAAAACAGTTTAATAATGTATTAATTATTCAATTTATATATATATATATACAATGTTTTATAATATATATAGAAATAATATATAGAATACAAAATGACGTACATGTTTTATCTATTTTTTATGTCATATATACTGTATATATACACATACGACCCAAAAAACTTACATGCATTTTGCGCACGCACAAACATGTACACACACACACACACACACACACATACATACACACCCATTCCAAAACCTAGAGTCACACAGACCTATTTAGACCTACACACCCCGCAGACGTCCTCACACACACAATAGAGCTCTGTTGCCGTGGCAGCAGAGAGAGGTGAACTGAGAGGTCTTTGTCCAGCCTGACCACAAGACCCTCTGGCTGAGACACTCCGAAACCTGCCTCGTACCCTGCTGGTACCGTTGTTTGTTTTTGCTCACTGTAAATACAGGCACATACACCCACACACACACACAGACCTGCACACACACACACACACACACACACACAGACCTACACACACACACACACAGACCTACTCACACACACACACAGACTTACTCACACACACACACACACAGACCTACTCACACACACACACACACACACAGACCTCGCACACACACACACAGACTTACTCACACACACACACACACACACACACACACAGACCTACTCACACACACACACATCCATACCCCAACGCAGACACGTGTTCACACACACTCTCACACCCGTCGCTGTCGTCCCCCCCATCCCCCCCTGTCGTCCCCCCAGGCCGGCCTGTTCATTGATAAAGGTGTGAAGACCACCAAGGCCTCGGCTGCGGACCCCAGGGAGTACCTGTGTCTGGACAACAACGCCAGGTCAGTGGCTGGCTATGGTCTGGTGGATAATGGAAATGGAATGTGATGTGTTTATGGACCTAGTCTACAGTAGCAGACTCTAGTCTACAGTTGCAGACTCAAGTCTACAGTAGCAAACACTAGTCTACAGTAGCAGACTCTAGTCTACAGTAGCAGGCTCTAGTCTACAGTAGCAGGCTCTAGTCTACAGTAGCAGGCTCTAGTCTACAGTAGCAGACTCTAGTCTACAGTAGCAGACTCTAGTCTACAGTAGCAGGCTCTAGTCTACAGTAGCAGACACTAGTCTACAGTAGCAGGCTCTAGTCTACAGTAGCAGACTCTAGTCTACAGTAGCAGACTCTAGTCTACAGTAGCAGGCTCTAGTCTACAGTAGCAGACTAGTCTACAGTTGCAGACTCTAGTCTACAGTATCAGACTCTAGTCTACAGTAGCAGACACTAGTCTACAGTTGCAGACTAGTCTACAGTAGCAGACTCTAGTCTACAGTTGCAGACTAGTCTACAGTAGCAGACTTTAGTCTACAGTAGCAGACTCTAGTCTACAGTAGCAGACTAGTCTACAGTAGCAGACTAGTCTACAGTAGCAGACTCTAGTCTAAAGTAGCAGACTAGTCTACAGTAGCAGACTCTAGTCTACAGTAGCAGACTAGTCTACAGTAGCAGGCTCTAGTCTACAGTAGCAGACTCTAGTCTACAGTAGCAGACTAGTCTACAGTAGCAGACTCTAGTCTACAGTAGCAGACTCTAGTCTACAGTAGCAGACTAGTCTACAGTAGCAGGCTCTAGTCTACAGTAGCAGACTCTAGTCTACAGTAGCAGACTCTAGTCTACAGTTGCAGACTAGCCTACAGTAGCAGACTCTAGTCTACAGTAGCAGACTCTAGTCTACAGTAGCAGACACTAGTCTACAGTAGCAGACACTAGTCTACAGTAGCAGGCTCTAGTCTACAGTAGCAGACTCTAGTCTACAGTAGCAGGCTCTGGTCTACAGTAGCAGACTCTGGTCTACAGTAGCAGACTCTGGTCTACAGTAGCAGACTAGTCTACAGTAGCAGACACTAGTCTACAGTAGCAGACTCTAGTCTACAGTAGCAGGCTCTAGTCTACAGTAGCAGACACTAGTCTACAGTAGCAGGCTCTGGTCTACAGTAGCAGACTCTGGTCTACAGTAGCAGACTCTAGTCTACAGTAGCAGACACTAGTCTACAGTAGCAGACTCTAGTCTACAGTAGCAGGCTCTAGTCTACAGTAGCAGACACTAGTCTACAGTAGCAGGCTCTGGTCTACAGTAGCAGACTAGTCTACAGTAGCAGACACTAGTCTACAGTAGCAGACTCTAGTCTACAGTAGCAGGCTCTAGTCTACAGTAGCAGACACTAGTCTACAGTAGCAGGCTCTGGTCTACAGTAGCAGACTCTGGTCTACAGTAGCAGACTCTAGTCTACAGTAGCAGACACTAGTCTACAGTAGCAGACACTAGTCTACAGTAGCAGACTAGTCTACAGTAGCAGACTCTAGTCTACAGTAGCAGACACTAGTCTACAGTAGCAGGCTCTAGTCTACAGTGGCAGACACTAGTATACAGTAGCAGACTCTAGTCTACAGTAGCAGACACTAGTCTACAGTAGCAGACACTAGTCTACAGTAGCAGACTAGTCTACAGTAGCAGACTCTAGTCTACAGTAGCAGACACTAGTCTACAGTAGCAGGCTCTAGTCTACAGTGGCAGACACTAGTATACAGTAGCAGACTAGTCTACAGTAGGATAGTCAGTCTTGTGTGGAAGATGGTGCGTGTGTGTGTGTGTGCGTGCGTGCGTGTGTGTGGAGGCTCTGTCAGGTTTCTGTTTACAGTGAAAATAAGGCTCCACAGATAGTTTCCACTCTCCAGCTCTCACTCCAAATACAAACCTCGGACAGATGGAAAAAAACTTTGGCCGCCCCCTCGACTTCTGCCTGAAGTGTGTGTGTGTGTGTGTGTTTGTGCGTGTGCGCGCCTCAGTGTGTGCACTGGGATTTTGAGGTTTTGTGTTGTGTTAGTCGAGAGGGACCGCGCTCATAATCTTGTCTCTGTTAGCGTGCGTGTGTTTGTTTGTGTGCGTGTGTGTCAGTGCGTGTGTGCGTGCGCATGTGTGTGCGAGCGACGAAGGGCACGCATCGTCGTGTTATTATTGCACATGGCTCCTTGCCAGTCCGCCCACTCGTGGTCTTTCGCCGTCTCAGATTCCGTCCTCACCAGAATGCCGACCCCAGTCGGCCTCGCGTGGCGGCCCTCATCGACACCCTCATCTCCTTCAAGAACAACGACCTCGGAGCCTGGATACGTGGCGGTGACATCATCATCCAGAACTCGGGGTTAGTGAGTCAGAACTGTGATGTCATCAGCGTGAGCCCGCTAATGTCCTGTATAGTTTCTGGGAGTTCTATTTGTATACGGTATAATGTCTTGTTTTAATCAATAAAACATGTCTTTTCCCATGAACTTTAAGTACACATATACATTTTGAATGCTAATTGGATATTTATCAATGTGTACGTTTTCCTGTACATATCATTAACATGTGTTCAGTTAATGTAATTTTTTTTGGTTAAACCAGTATGGTTAATCAAGGCTTCTCTACTGATTTGTTCTCTCGCAGATTTGCGGACAATGGCGTCGGATTGGCCTTCGCCAGGTATGCACGCTGCCATGTCCGTGTCGTGAACACGCCCCTCCGAAAATGCTGAGAGAGTTCCGCTCCTCAGATGTTCCCCTGTGGTACCCGGGGACTGAGGACTGTCTGTGTTATGGGTCCATGTCGAATGCTGTGTGTGCTAGGACCACCCCCCCCTCCCGCCCCCGAGTGAATCCTGGCTTCCCCTCCTCTGCGTCACGTGTCGGGACCAAATCTCTGGGGATGAGGACGGAGCTAACGTCTCACTCCCCCTCCCTTCCCCCTTACTCCCTCCCCATCCCCCCCCCCCCCCTTCCCCCTTACTTCCTCCCCACCATCCCCCCCCTCCCACCCCCACCCCTTCCCAGTGATGGAAGCTACCCCAAGGACGAGGGCTCCAGCCAGGAAGTAACCCAGTCCCTGTTTGTGGGAGAGAGCAGGAACCGAGGCACCTTGGGAGGGCAGAACAAGTACTCTGGCCTGGGAGCGGTGGACGGCAAGATGAGGACGCTGCCACGGAACAGGTGAGGAGGGAGGGAGGGAGGGAGGGAGGGAGGGAGGGAGGGAGGGAGGGAGGGGAAGAGTGAGGCAAGGAGGGAGGCAAGGAGCGAGGCAAGGAGGTAAGGAGGGAGGGAGGGGAAGAGGGAGGCAAGGAGCGAGGCAAGGAGGTAAGGAGGGAGGGGAAGAGGGAAGAGCGAAAAGACGACGGTGCGGGAGGAGAGAGGGTAGGAAGGAGAGAGGAGAACGGAGGAGAACGGAGGAGAACGGAGGAGATGGGAGACTGTGAGGCGGAAGGAGGGGGAGGGGAGTCAATACCACAAGGGCTGTCAGAGGATGGTGTCCTTGTGAAAAAAAGAGAGGAAGTATGACTACATCCTCTCCAGGAAATCCATCTCAGAAACATGACTGCTTCTCCAATTTCTCAACATAGTCCTTCTGGTGTGTTGCAAATATAATCTAGTCGGTCAGATTCCAGCCCATTATGAGTAGCAGATTGGCCAGATCACTGCAGCTGTGTCAGGTCTGGGCCAGGGGGTTTTAGGACCCAACGCCCTTCCCCGCTCTCGCCGGACTCTGTTCGTCACCGTGGGAACGACTAATTGCTCGCCGCTCTCATGTCTGTCTCCACACCCTTTTTTGGTGTGACCACCGCTGTTTTAACAAGAACACGTTTTTTGTTGTTGTGTGTCGTCTGGGAAGAGCTAGGTCTCTGTGCTTGTTGTGTTTAGCTAATCTGAGGTCAGTAGACTTATCAGTTCAATGGAAAAACGTCGAGATAATATTAAAAGTGCTATGTAATGATACAGTGTCGGGACAATTTAAATTCAGAGCCTCACAGTTTAAAAAAAGAAATGTGATAAAAGATAGCCTGTGAAAAGTTTTTTTTATAAGTCTGTTATATAAGTCTCAGTCATGACGTTAGAACCTTTTACTTCAGGCTGGTCGTCTTAGTGATAGTGTCGCCCCTGGTAACGCCCCCCTTCTTTTTCCTTAGGACCTTCCCCATCCGAGGGTTCCAGATCTACGACGGCCCGGTGCGTGTGACCAAGAGCACGTTCCGGAGCTACGTTCCCACGTCGGAGCGTTTCACCAGCGCTGTGGGCTTCAATCTGAAGAACACCTGGCAGCTGACGCCACGCAACAACCTGTCCCAGATCAGCTTCCATCCGAACGTCAGTACCTGACACAACTCTAGATCACATCCCACTGTCTGTTCTACACACAACTCTAGATCACATCCCACTGTCTGTTCTACACACAACTCTAGATCACATCCCACTGTCTGTTCTACATACAACTCTAGATCACATCCCACTGTCTGTTCTACACACAACTCTAGATCACATCCCACTGTCTGTTCTACATACAACTCTAGATCACATCCCACTGTCTGTTCTACACAGGACTCTAGATCACATCCCACTGTCTGTTCTACACAGGACTCTAGATCACATCCCACTGTCTGTTCTACACAGGACTCTAGATCACATCCCACTGTCTGTTCTACACAGGACTCTAGATCACATCCCACTGTCTGTTCTACACACAACTCTAGATCACATCCCACTGTCTGTTCTACATACAACTCTAGATCACATCCCACTGTCTGTTCTACACAGGACTCTAGATCACATCCCACTGTCTGTTCTACACAGGACTCTAGATCACATCCCACTGTCTGTTCTACACAGGACTCTAGATCACATCCCACTGTCTGTTCTACATACGACTCTAGATCACATCCCACTGTCTGTTCTACACAGGACTCTAGATCACATCCCACTGTCTGTTCTACACAGGACTCTAGATCACATCCCACTGTCTGTTCTACACAGGACTCTAGATCACATCCCACTGTCTGTTCTACACACGACACTAGATCACATCCCACCATCAGTACCCAACATTAGATCACACCCCACCATCAGTACCCAACACTAGATCACATCCCACCATCAGTACCCAACACTAGATCACATCCCACCATCAGTACCCAACAATAGATCACATCCCACCATCAGTACCCAACACGAGATCACACCCCACCATCAGTACCCAACATTAGATCACATCCCACCATCAGTACCCAACACGAGATCACATCCCACCATCAGTACCCAACACTAGATCACATCCCACCATCAGTACCCAACACTAGATCACATCCCACCATCAGTACCCAACACGAGATCACATCCCACCATCAGTACCCAACATTAGATCACATCCCTGAACCACCACCTCTCATCTCAGGATACACCCGTTTCCCTTGGCCCTCTTTCTATTGCTTCCTGGCTTCCTGGTTCCTAAAAACATCGGAGTTCTTTTAACTTCTCTGAAACGGCTCTGTTGACGCACTCCCGCGTGTGTAAGCCCTGCGAGGAGGCTTCTGAGGACACCATTAACACGCTGTCTGTTTGATGTGTTCCCCGAATCCTCCCTGATTTCCCCCCTGGGTGGAGCTTGTCCGCTTCTGCTGCCACTTGAGCTCGTGTTGACAGCTTTGCTTTACTTCCTCTGTGGTGGGGGGAAGACGAGTGTTTCTCAACTCCCCGTCTCTCTCTCTCTCTCTCACTCTCCCTCTCTCACTCTCTCACTCACTCTCTCTCTCTCTCTCTCTCTCTCTCTCTCTCTCTCTCTCTCTCTCTCTCTCACTGTGTGAATGTATTTATGTATATGTTAGGGTGGCACTTGTGTAAGTGTGTGCAGGTACTAGTGCGTGTTTCCTCTGAACGGTTTTGTCAAATCTGTTAGTCGCTCCCCCTCTGCCTTGGATCACAGCAAGCATTGGCACCCCACGAACATGGTGCTAGCATCGTTTGCAGCAGTACTGGAGCGCCCTCTAGTGTCCGGAAAAGAAATAACACAACACTATTTTCATTGAGTCATTTAGCACAGTGGTTCTTAACCCTGGTCCTCAGGGCCCACTGTCCTGCAAGTTTTTGATGTTTCCCTGCTCCAACACACCTGATTCAAATGAATGGGTCCTTAGGAAGCTCAGCAGAAGCCTGATAATGACCATTTATTAGAATCAGGTGTGTTACAAGGGGGAAACATCTAAAACATGCAGGACAGTGGGCCCTGAGGACCAGGGTTAAGAACCCCTGATTTAGCAGACACTCTTACCCAGAGCGACTTACAGTAAGTACAGGGACAGTCCCCCCCTGAGGCAAGTAGGGTGAAGTGCCTTGCCCAAGGACACTGCGTCATTTTGACACAGCTTGGGATTCGAACCGGGGACCTTCTCATGTCTTACCCGACACCCTAACCGACTGCGCCACACGACTACCATAACTCTGTCCCATCTCATCCACCCATTTACTGTGAGAGTTTATTCACTTGCTCTCTCTCCCAGGTGGGTCTGAGGGCGTTTTTCGGGCGACCTGGGCAGTGGTTCGAGGACAACGACCTGGACGGGGATAAGAACTCGATTTTCCACGACGTCGACGGCTCCGTGACGGGTTACCCCGACACGTACGTGGGCCGGGCCGACAACTACCTGATCCGCCACCCCGACTGCGTCAACATCACCCTGTGGAACGGCGTGGTGTGCAGTGGGACCTACGCCCAGGTAAGGGGGGGGGTTGAGGAGGATGTGGATGAATGTGGGGGATGAAGGTTCTGTAACCAGTCAAAAACCAGCCCTCTCCTCCCTTGCTCTTACGCCTAGTCATTTAAGAGACGCTCCTATCCAGAGCGACTTACAGCGAAGTACAGGGACATTCCCCCCTCACCCCCCGGGGGCAAGTAGGGTGAAGTGCCTCGCCCAAGGACACAACATCGAACCGGCAACCTTCTGATTAGCAGCCCGATTCCCTAACCCGCTCGGCCATACCCCCGCTCTTGTCTCCCCCCAGGTGTACATCCAGACCCAGGGCTCCCCCAGCCTGGCTCTGTCCATCAGCAGAGACGAGTACCCGGCCGCCCCCCTGCTCCTGCGGGGCATCAACAGCCAGGGGGCGCTGTCCCAGCAGTACCAGCCCGTCCTCATGATGAGCAAGAGCTACACCCTTCACTGGAGCGGCCCGGCGCCCCGCGAGATCGTCCTCTCCCTCATCAACTTCAACCAGTGAGTCGGCATCACACTGCGTGGAGGGTGTGGTGTGTGTGTGGAGTGTGTGGGGTGGAATTGGAGGGTGTGCGTTGGTAACCGTGTGTGTTGGTGTCTTTTACCCAGAGGAGACTGGGTCCTGGTGGGTCTGTGTTACCCGTTGGACACCACCTTCCAGATCATGGCGGACATCAACGATCGTCAGAGCAACACCTTCGACGACATCACCGACTACGGGCCGACCTCCTCCCTGGCGGACCTGGAGAAGAGACCCAACGACAGGAAGTACTTCTTTGACCGCGGCGTCGGGTGAGACGGTGCTTTAGATTCCCACGCTGCCTCGCCTCCGACGACGCCGTGCTGCGGTGGACAAGTTGCGTTCGAGACGTTTGTCTCGGGCTGTCGACCTGTGGAATCGCTCTGTCTCTCTGTTTAGTTTGAACCTGGTTTCCCTCTCTTTTTAATGGATGTATTCTGTCCTCGCTCTTTCCTCCTCCTTTCTCTCCCCCCCTCTCTCTCTCCTTTCCCCTCTCTCTATCTCCTCTCCCTCCCCTCTCTCCTCCTCATCTCTACATCTCTCTCTCCTCCCCCCTCTCTTTCTCTCTTCCTCCATCTCTCCTCCCCCCCTCTCTCCCCCCTCTATCTCCTTTCTATCTCTCTCTTCTCCCTCATCTCTCAATCTCCCCCCCCCCTCTCTCTCTCCAGGTTGCTGTGGCTCTACTTGCGGGCGCGTCACGGCCGGGAGGGCCACAGCTACTGCTCAGCAAGGGGCTGCGAGAGGGTAAAGGTCATGGCCACCACATCCTCCAGGCAGACCTGCAACTGCACGGCCAAGGCCTACCCCAAGTACAGCAGGATGCCCTCGACCGTGGTGCCCATGCCCAGGGTCAACATCCAGACCTGCGCTGACTGCGGGGCCTCTCAGGTGGGCGAGGGGGGGCAGACGCTGGGGGTCTGGGTGAAGGTGGAGGTGGGGTCTGGTCTGAGTCGAGTTTCAGTGAGATTGATGCTGATGAATAAATACCTCCATTTGGTACCCTGTGTGTGTGTTTGTGTGTGTGTGTGTGTGTGTACGTATGCATGTGTGTGTGTGTTCTATCCTCCAGCTGGTGTTCTCCAGTGACCCGTGGAACTCCTACCTCCACACCCAGATCAAGTCTCTGAGCAGCCAGGAGGAGCAGGGAGGCGATGCTCAGGCCTTCATCATGGTGAGGACCACCCCATCACCCCCACCACCACTACCCCTCCCCACCACCATCTCCCCCACCACTACCCCTCCCCACCACCCCATCACCCCCACCACCACTACCCCTCCCCACCACCATCTCCCCCACCACTACCCCTCCCCACCACCCCATCACCCCCACCACCACTACCCCTCCCCACCACCATCTCCCCCACCACTACCCCTCCCCACCACCATCTCCCCCACCACTACCCCTTCCCACCACCATCTCCCCCACCACTACCCCTCCCCACCACCATCTCCCCCACCACTACCCCTCCCCACCACCCCATCACCCCCACCACCACTACCCCTCCCCACCACCATCTCCCCCACCACTACCCCTCCCCACCACCATCTCCCCCACCACTACCCCTCCCCACCACCATCTCCCCCACCACTACCCCTCCCCACCACCATCTCCCCCACCACTACCCCTTCCCACCACCCCATCTCCCCCCACCACCACTACCCCTCCCCACCATCATCTCCGCCACCACCACTACAACCCCCCACCACCCTTTTCCTCACCCCCATCACAACCACTAGCCCCCCACACACACCACCACCACCCCCCCCACACACCACAACCACACCACAACCCCCCCCCCCCCCCCCCCCCCCCCCCCCCCCCCCACCTCAGGTGTCTTATCTGTTGTTTCTTAACCCGATGCCTTGTTTCTTTACCCGCCTCCCCCTCCTCCCCCACCCTCCCAGGTGGCGGGGCAGGTCTCCCCCCTCTCCCAGACTGGTTTCCTCCTGGTCACCGTGGACGCCTGCTCGGGCAAGGTCACCAAGAAGACTCCGTTCTCCAAAATGGATGCCAAAATGGAACAGTATTTTAGAACAGGCATACCAAAGAGGTGAGGGGGGGGGGGGGGGTGTTAGACTGACTGGGGCTAGAGTGGTGATGGGGTTGGTCAGTGATGATGGGTGAGGGTCGATAGATATAGTATTCATTGTTGCTCTTGCCCAGGTCAATAGTGCTGCTGGGGTCTCGGGGTCGCCCCGAAGGATTGGACGGTGTCGCACCTTATCTGGTCCCCCTGGGAATGGCCAAGGCTGCTGATCTGCATAGGAAAGGTTGTTGTGACTCTCACCCCCATTCCCCTGAACTTTACTGGAACCATGGGGCTGTTCAGCTGTTCTGCGTTCTTTCAGGACTAGCATGTTTGTCTTCTCTTTTTTGTTGATAAAAGACAAACATGCTAGTATTAATACTAGTTAGTACTAATATTAGTAAATATGTATACAAACATGTATACGTATGTATATGTATTATTTTTTGGAGGGGTGAGACAAATCTAATTCATCTCCATCACTCTCTCTTTGTCTGTCTTACCCCAGAGAGCCTGGTGTTCTGGGGCTTCCAGGGCGGCCCTTCCCCGGTCCCGTGGGCCTCTCTGTTGTCGAGCCAGGGTGAGGAGGCTGTGGGGCTGCAGGAGCGCTACATCCCCCTGGGCCTGGAGGTGTACGGCTGCCCCCAGGCTGGGCGAACTCGCCGCAGGGACCTGGAGCTCCTCAAGGCAGCTACAGGACAGCAGTGACCGGCTTCCGGCACCCAGACGCGACCCCAACTAACCAAACCAAACCAGCGAACGAATGTGAACTGCTGAACATTTAATTTATTAACGATGGCATGGATGTTTACTGATCCGAAGGGTGTGTTTTATTGAGACTGGACGAGGATGGGGTCTTCGAGTTTGCGCTGTGCGATTGCGCTGTGTGATTGCGTGGGTGTGCGATTGAGTGTGTGGATGTGTGGATGTTGCCTGGGAAGGATCCATTGAGGCACCAAACAATGCACTTTCCAAGCCGCAACCAGTTCTTTGATGTCCTACTTTGAGTTTGAGAAAGCCAATATGCCAAGTTACCAAACACCCCACCTCCCCCGCCCTCCCCCAAAGACGAGTGGTCTTCACCTTAACGTACTGTAAGAGGGGCGGCAGCTGACGTGCGACGAGCCGATTCAAGACTGTCGACGGACAGTTGTACTGCCCATCGAGACCCCAAGGATTCTTCATCGTAACCTTCGTCTGCCAGACTGCGTCTGTCGTGTTTGGGGGTTGCGGGGTTGCGTGCGTTCCCCCCCCCCCCCCCCCCCCCCCCCCCCCCCCTTCGGAGCATTTCTACTCAGTGACCGGACTGGACTGAAACTGGATCGAAGAGACCTTCTAAAGAAAGAGCAACCTGGCGTTGAATGTGTTCCTTGTCAGTATTTATTTCTCCGGTCTCTCCGTCTCCTCCGGGATGCGTTTCACTTCTCCGAAGCCCCTTTCGGTCGTCGCTCGATCGTACTTCGATTCTAGTTTTAATGACCTTTCGACGCCAAACCGACGGGGTTTTTTACGCGCTGTGAGCGCGAGTGCTGTCTGGGGGGGAGGGGTGGTGTTGTTTTTAGATACAGCATGAGGGGGGGAGGGTGGGGGGAGTGGACCAGGGTCCTAACCAGAACCAGGGCTGTGCCTCGAAGGTGACCCTTCAGGAAGTGTCGTGAGCTGGGCTCTCCCACTGGGACCGTGACCACTCCGCCTGGAAGCGCAGTCTTGTCAAGAGAACCTCTGAGCCTGCCTTTAAACCACTGAACTGTTTATATACAGAGACTGAATTTTGCGTCTGTGCCTATTTTCTCGATCGGTGCTTTTTTATATGAAAAGAGCGATTTTACTTCAGTTAGAATGGAGGGAGGGAGGGGGGGGGGGCTGTTGTGTTTCTATTTACTGTGAGGATTGCCTTCATTTCGCAGTGTTTTCGTTTTGTATTTGTGAAATGTGGATTCACTAAACGGTGTTTCTACATCTAAACCCGTTCCTGCTTTGGAAACTCCAAACTCTTCAGTGCTTTCTTTATTGTGCCAAGTGATTAAAACCATTTGTAAGCTGTGTCAATGCTAGGTGTGGTCTACGTGGTTACGCTATACCTCTCTACTCTCACGGAAATCTCAAGGAACCTTCATCAAAGAGGCTATTGGATCCCACGTCACAAACGGTTCGTCTGAATCTTCGTCGCTGTTTTCACTTTTCTGTCAAGGGGTAGTTCATTTCCATCTAGTCATTTAGCTGACTCTTTTATCCAGAGCGACTTACAGCAATTACAGGGACATTCCCCCTGAGGCAAGTAGAGTGAAGTGCCTTGCCTGGGGACACAACATCACGTTGGCACAGCCAGGGTTTGAACCGGGTACCGTCTGATTACTAGCCCGACTCCCTAACCGCTCAGCCACCTGATTCCCCCAAACACATGCACATGCAATGACTCAGGACTCAGAATATTCCTATATTCATCAGAATATCTGCCCAGTATGTCTATCCAGGTACAATCACAATAAGGCTTATCCACAATTGTGTTCTACTTAGAGACATCACGATTTTCCCAGTGGCTCTGTGGTTACGAAAGTCCAACCGAAAACAGGCTAAATCCATCTGTATCGACTTTTGGTAATGTTCCCCATTTGTTCACTTTTGGAACTCGTTCCGATTGGACCTGCCGGTAGATAGCGTGCCACCTTCCTGAACCTTCTCTGAGGCGTCTGGACCTTCAGTGAACACACCGCTGTCGTGTTTCCGACCGCAGACTCCATTAGCGATGCAGAACAGGACAATTGATTGCTCCTAGTTGCCCACTAACTAGCCGCCAACGGCTTTCAGCCTCCGAGAATGGTTTGCCCCACATAAAACCAAGAGGACGGCCGATAGCGACCTCCGCACATGGTTTTGTCACATTTAGAAATAGCCGCCCTCTCCGTCAACACGGCTGCTCTCGAAGCGGACAAAGCCCAGGGCGAGTTCGCCCCCCTCCACCCCCCTCTACCCCCCTCCAGACGGGAGGATATTTCTGTTTTCGTTAGCATGGCGTTGGGGAACAGGGCTGTCGTCATCGCACAGGTTGCCGCGGTGGTCTGGACCGCCTCTTGGTTCTCCTGTTCCGGCTCGTCCGCGTACGAGCTCCAGGACACGATCCACGCTCTGAAAGAGGAGAACGTACACCTGCACCAACGCCTGGAGAACCTCACACGCGCTCTCCGGGACCTGAAACATTTCCTAGACCGCTCCAGAGGTAGGTGGCTGAGCGGTTAGGGCGTCAGGCTAGTAATCAGAAGGTTGTCAGTTCGATTCCCGGTTCAGGCAACATGACGTGTCCTTGGGCACTTTACCCTACTAGCCTCAGAGGGGAATGTCCCTGTACTTGCTGTAAGTCGCTCTGGATAAGAGCGTCTGCTAAATGACTAAATGTAAATGGGTGGATGGATCAGACAGATATATAGATACCTAATCCAGGCAGGTTCACATGGAGAGAGAGCATGTGTGCAAACTGGTCCCATCCTGAATTCTCTTGAACGATTTGGTACCGTGGTTCTTCCCAGACACCACAGAAGAACACGACACCGAGGCGCTGAATGCCTGGAACGACTGGACCGAACACGGTGAGTTGTCGACACGACTCTCCAACATGGCTGCCGGCCCCTGCCTCCCAGCCCCCCCCCCCGGAGCTAACCTTCCTTCCTGTCTTCGTCTCCAGGTCTCAGCAGCGAGACCCACCACCTCCTGGAACAGACCTTCTGCCGGCCCGAAGTCCACGGAGCGGCTGGCTCTGCGTACGGGGCGCCCGCCCTCCTCTTCCTCCTCACGCCTGTCGTCCTGCTGAACCTCCCGCTCTTCTGAGCAACGAGACTTCTTCCGTGGTATTTTAGCGACATTTCGACATCTTCCACACCGATGGTTGTTTTTCACTCACAGTTATTTTAGGGAATAGGCAAATCACCAAGGATTGATATAATGTATAAAACAAAGTATTATGTGCTGGTTTATTAAATACTGCAACACGGTATTGTTGTGGTTTGTGTATGTATCCCTGTATGCTAATGATTTGTGAGGGCAAGTGCAGGTGTAATGGGTCCCAGCCCAATAACTGCATCTTAATTGTACCTTAGACTTTATCTAAACTGTATCTTAGTGAAACTTTCCAACCATGGACAACTGCGCCCTCACACCACACACAGTCATGCCGTAAAAAGCAAGGAAGGGTAAAGCATCTTTTAAACTTGTGTTATCGGGCTAAGGCCTAACAGCAAGGGCCTGGGTTCGATTCTCGGTCCAGGCCAATTCCTTCATGTCAACCCCCTTATCTTCTTCCCTGTCTCTAACTGTCACTATCGAAATAAACAAATCATAAATAAATGTTGATTTTCCCATGAGTTTGTTTGTTACGAACTACATCTGTATCGCATCACAGGCGTGGCTGACGAACATCGTCTGCCTGGTGCTACTCCTGTGGTGAATTTCTGTGTTTGATGTCCACCTCTTACAATATCACCGTTTGCTGCCTAAATCAGGCTTTGTCCAGTTAATTAAAATCACCCTCCTTGCATAGATTATAGATCGGGCCATTTGTACCTCAATTTCCATTTGATTGTGCTGAATTGATTGGGAAAATGAGACCATTTACATGTGCAAAGACTACAGGTAGACGGAGAGCGACGGGGGGCCGGTAGATGATGATGGTTGTCTCGCTGAAAGGCTTTACAAAGCTGCAGCAGGTCTCCAGAGTTCTGAGGAGAGACCACAGCGGTCTACCGTTCGGAAGAGGGGCCGTCGTTTGCGAAGGGGTCCGCATGCTTCTTCAAACCCCCTTTGTTTGTCTTCGTCAACGGACTTGTCCGAAGTAAACAGGGGAGGACTGCTGGCTGTCTACAGTCTCGATTAGCCCTGGACTGTGGGAGTTGGTGAGGGGGGGCTGTGTATTAACATATCTACTAGGCTAGGGGGCAGTAGGCCAGCTAGTAGTAGCTGTGCGAGTGAACCTCACTCCTCTGATCTCAAAGGATGCTCTAGCGACTGAGGGGTTGCAGCCTTTAGCCTCATTGTAAGAGCGTCTGCCTCCCATGCCGAACACTCCAGGTTCAAGTCCCGTGGAGCGAGTGGACCCAGTTACAGGAGCTACACTGGCACATCCACACATTCATGACGTCATTTTATGGCTTGAGATGTTGGGGTCGAAGTTGGAAAGTTCTAGACACTCACGAAAGCTTGTCTTGTCGTAGCAGTGACACTACACACCAGTGGTACCCAACCCTGGTCTTCAGGGGCCACCTGTCCTGCATGTTCTAGATGTTTCCCTGCTCCCTGCTTTGAATAAGGTGTGTTGAAGGAGGGACACATCTCAAACATGCCGGACAGAGGGGCCCTGAGAACCAGTATTGAACTATCTGCTGTTATACACCAATACTGCCTTCCCTGTCACTGTTTAAACAGATGTATTAGTTAACAGGTATTTGTATCGTGGTTATGCAGGCGTGTGCTGAGGGTTCTCAGATCTGGTGTGCATCATTTTGTGCACATCATTTGGTCATTGGTCATTAGTAATTCCATCTGTTTAAATACGGTTATGTGTTTGTGTTTCGCTAGAAATCGTTCTGGCGATCTGCCTTGTCTGTAAATCAATGGTATTTCGCGCCTCAATAAAGCCTTTGGCCATGAGCACATTATGCTGTTTGTGTGTGCGCGCGTGTCGGTGAGTGTGTGTGTGTGCATGCATGCGTGTTTGAGTGTGTGTGTGTGCGCGCGTGTTAAGCATATGCACCGATTGAAAACAGAGAATTGACAGCGACTTGAGGGCGAGCTGGAGAGAGCTGCAACACCGGCGGCAGATGCAACAGCCTGGGTTACGACCGTCACCACCGAATCCCTACCTCGAACCACACGCAGTAAGTTCCGATCTTTCTTCTGGGGTCCTGACGCAGCGGCTGTTCGTCGTGCATGGGTTTAAATGGGTGATCCTGCAGAATCTGTTCCATATGCGTCGCTTGGAGATGGTTTTCTAGACCCGCAACGTTACGTTCTCGTTCTTCGAATTATGTCAATAAAGTAGTTTTTTGAAAAAGAAAACGTATGCATCAAACGTCGTGCGATTTAGAGATAGATTTGGCTGTTTAATGCATTTCTTTTGTATATATAGCAATTTAAACAACGTATAATGCACAATTTCATTGAATAACATTTCTTTACCCGACCCTGAAATAAAGAGGTCGGGAAGGGAATATGGTATTCATTTAAGACCTTTTTTTATGTTAGTTCATGTTAGTGCGTGCCCGGGTAAATGACCTTTTCTGGGGGCCAAAGTAAACACACACCCCCAGACCCTCAGTAACTGTGTGTTAACATAACCACCTTGGCACCATTGTCCATGAGTCACAGCCTAAAGTATCCATTCATGCCCATCTGAAGCACTCCTATTGACTGGTACAGGATAAAGAGGCGTTGGGTGACTCACTATGGCCACGTTAAGTTCTGCTCTTGTATTCAGTGTTAAACGGTGTGTGTCTGAGTAGGAGGGGGTTTCAGAATCACCAGGTCGTTCAATGAAAGTAGGCTATACTTACTACACTGTGCCCTGCAGGACTATACTGTATTTACATTGAGTCATTCAGCAGACGCTCTTATCCAGAGTGACTTACCGCAAGTACAGGGACATTCCCCCCCCACCCCTGAGGCAAGTAGGGTGAAGTACCTCGCCCGAGGACAACGTCATGTTGGCACAGCCGGGGGGTTCGAACCAGGGACCTTTTGATTACTAGCCCGACTCCCTTAACCAACTGCACCACTGATATATCAGGCCATAAGTCTACAGTGCTATAGGACACTGGTCGTCTGTGCTGTGCAACATTCTACGTATTACTACGCTAGTGTACTATTACAACATCCCAATAAATACTGACTTTTTAAATGTACATTTAGATGCTCATTGTCCAATGATTGAGTCCAGTTCAATGATGAAGTTGTGTCATTATTGGAAGTAAAAGATGAAAGTGATCGGCTACAACGGAGAGAACCTGTCATTGGATTCACCATCAGATCAACATGTCTCCCACGCAAAAATAATTAGTTTCAGGTCTGGATTATTTCTTGACGGTTTGTCAAATGTTGGTCCGCGTACAGCATTCGCTCATAACGCCCCATAACGCACAGCAGCGTTGGAGCGAGCAGCGAGTTCGCGGGTGCCGCAACTGCGCTCCGCTTCCTTATAAGGAGCGCTCCGAGGGGGTCTTTGAAAGGTCCGTGTGATCAGACGGTGGGGCGAACAGCAGCTTTCTTCCCAGAGGAGCTGAGGGCTAACTGATCTTCCCCCCGGACCAAAGCCGCGCTGCTCCCTTTCATGTGGCCGCCGTCGTCGAGTGGCCCGCCGCAGGGCCGGCCGCTCGGCTAGAGTGGGGGGGGGGGGCCATTGAAGTGACCGAAAGAGGAGCCGGGCCGCGGCGGCGGGGGGGGGGACAAAGGTGTCTAGGCTGAGGCGGGGTGGGGGGGGAGGGGGGGGGGGGCGCGGCCTGACTCAAACGCAGCCTAAATAGGAAAACCGACAGGCGGAGGGTGGGGGGGCGTAGGTAAGGAAGGGAGAGCGAAGGGGAGAGGTCGTAGGTGGAGAGGGAAGGAGAGAGAGAGACGGACGGGAGGAGATTGTAGAGGGGGAGGGGGAGAGGAAGAGATACAGGTGAAGGGAAATGGATGGAGGGTGTTGGGCTAGAGGAAGAGATACAGGCAGAGGGATGTGGATGGAGGGTGGGGGGAGAGAGGAAGAGATACAGGCAGAGGGATGTGGATGGAGGGTGGGGGGAGAGAGGAAGAGATACAGGTAGAGAGAGGGCAGGGGCGAGCGGAGGGGGATAGAGACAGGGAAGTGGGGTTGGGTACAATCACACAACGAGGACACTGAGAAATGAGGGGGGGGGGGTAATGACAATAATAATAATGACATTCATAATTCATCATGCAAGCTAGCAGAAAACTGAAGATGAAGTCGTTGGCTAACAGCAGCTATTGTAACGGACGCCTCTGTGTGTTTCAGCTGAAGTTCGCAGCCACGGCCATGGATGAAGCTCTCCGCTCCTGTCCTCCTGTGTCCCAGGGTGCACTGCAGTAGGATGCAGACCCGTGTGTCCGTCCGGGGGCTACCTCCGGTGACCTTTCACCTTTGGCTGCTGTTCCTCTCCAGCTCTCTCCAGCCTTCCCTCTCAGCGCTGGGTGAGTGGAACGGAAACGCGGGCGCAGAAGACTCAGATCGTGCTGCTGCTCTCTAGTTACGTCCTGGCTTTACCGAATAAGGACCGGTCGTAGCGTGCAGCACACTTAAATCGTCCCGCAAACGCGTGCAACTAAATGCTAATTTTATACGTTCCCAAGTTGCGTTTGCGATTCTTTTCTGAAACACTCACAAGAAGTACGTTCTTGAACTCTGGAACGAGCCAAATTAAGGTCACGGTCAGAGGAGAGCTGTGATTGGCTGTCTCCTGTAGCGCAGCTCCTATGCTAATTTCCGGGCCTCCGTGTATAATGTGACAAAAGGCTTGAAAAAACATTGTCGCCGCTTGATCTGTCACCTAGCAACCAGGTGCTTCACCGGCTGCCATGGTGATAGGATCTTAATCGGCACTGGGAAGGACTGAAAATACTGGGAGTGTTGAATACCAGTACTTATATTCTTTGTTTTGCATTTGAATATAATATAATATAACATAATATCAATAACGCAACTTATTCAAGTGTGCAGCCTCAGTCTGCAAGGTTTCTGAATGGAACTTTTTATGCGTTTTATGAACGACCCATCAATAGATGTTCCTGACAAAATAACCGGGGGGGGTCGTGTGACGCAGTCGGTTAGGGTGTTGGGCTAGTAATCAGAAGATACAAGGTTCAAACCCTGGCTGTGTCAACATGACGTTGTGTCCTTGGGCAAGGCACTTCACCCTGCTTGCCTCAGGGTAATGTCCCTGTACTTGCTGTAAGTCGCCCTGGATAAGAGCGTCTGCTAAATGACTAAATGTAATATAGAATATAGAATTAGAATAGAATTTCAGTTCATCAATATTCCAGTATTCAATAAAGCATGGAAACTAGTCTTCAAAGACACAGTCCAAAAGGCAGCACATAGTTGCTGTAGGACCGTCTCGAAAGGGCAAAAACCATCCTTCACCTCTCTGTCTCCCTCATCCAGTGTTCTCCAAGCGTCCTGAACATGGGGTGGGAGTGCTGGGTTCTCCCCTCACTCTTCCCTGCGTGGCGTACGACTCCGTCCAGCAGAGGGGGGTGTCCGTCCACTGGGAGAGAGCCGGCGGAGGGCCAGCGCTTGAGGGCCACTATCTAACGGCCAATGGCTCCCTGTTCTGGCCCCGGCTAAGAGAGCAGGACCTGGGGAGATATTTCTGTAAGGCCTCGGCTGGTACTGACCACATCATGGCCGCTGTCCAGGTGGAATTGGCCGGTGAGTAGCGTTCGAGATGTGCTTCTAAATTCCACCAGTGAAGTAGAATACATATGTGGTATTACTGGAGCGTTAAGTTTGTTTTCTCCCAACCCCTCCCTCCCTCCCTCTCTCTCTCTCTCTCTCTCTCTCCCTCCCTCCCTCCCTCCCTCCCTCCCTCCCTCCCTCTTTCTTTCTTTCTTTCTCCCTCCCTCCCTCCCTCCCTCCCTCCCTCCCTCCCTCCCTCCCTCCCTCCCTCCCTCCCTCCCTCCCTCCCTCCCTCCCTCCCTCCCTCCCTCACTCCCTCCCTCCCTCCCTTCCTCCCTCCCTCCCTCCCTCCCACCCTCCCTATCTCCCTCTTTCTTTCTCCCTCCCTCCCTCCCTCCCTCCCTCACTCCCTCCCTCCCTCCCTCCCTCCCTCCCTCCCTCCCTCCCTCTCCCTCCAGATCTGGGGCCAGTGTTTCACAGCCCTCAGTCTGTGTGGGTGAGTGAAGGTGAGCCCGTGTCTCTCCAGTGTGTGTCAGGAGACAGCGCTCCACCTGCTCGCATCACGTGGTTCAGAGATGGAGCATCGCTCACCAGGGGCAAACAGATCCAGGTAAAGAGTGTGTGTGTGTGTGTACACATCTGTTCATGTGTATTTAAGTATGTGTGTGTTTTTGAAAGTCTTCTACTCGCTGTGAGGTATATATTTTTATGACTTGCTTTTCTACAGGTACATTATTGCACATTTGAGGTTCATGTTATGTACTTGGAGCCTAACTTGTTTAACTGAACGCTCTTGTGGTTCTTCCCTTTGGCACTTGTTTGGTTTCCCACAATGTGTGCTTCATAATCTGACTACCTGCAATATTGTAATCACTAACCTGTGCTCTTTTGTAAAGCTCTCTCTTGGATAAGCTCTCCCTTTGGATAAAAGAGTCTGCTAAATGAATAAACGTAATGTAAATGTGCGTATCAGCTTAGTTTTGAACGTGGTGCGTGGTTCCTCAGGGCCAGTATGGCGGTGGAAGTCAGAGCAAGACCTCAGGCACTCTGCATCTCTCTAACGTGTCCGTGGAAGACCAGGGAGAATATGTTTGTGTCACGCACAACGCTGTCCTCAACATCAGCAGGAACAGCCATGCTGCTATGCTAACGGTGCTAGGTAAGTTCTACCTAGGTTCTACCCTTCTGCCCTTGCCCTCTTCAACAGGGCCAAGGACCCAGTATGACATTTACCAACACCCCACACCCCCACCCAGAATCCCACTGCACTCTGCACAAGCCACTTTGGCACACAACACCTTAAAACGTACCACTGTTTGCACCACTGTTTGCACTACTGTGTATATACCCCCCCCCCCCCTCATACTATATATATCCATTCTTCTCTATACTTTCTCACTTACTATAGTTATAAGCTATGCTAACAGTGCTATAGGTAGGTAAGAGCCATGCTGCTATTCTAACAGTGCTAGGTAAGAGCCATGCTGCTATGCCTACAGTGCTAGGTAAGAGCCATGCTGCTATGCTAACAGTGCTAGGTAAGAGTCATGCTGCTATGCTAACAGTGCCATAGGTAAGAGCCATGCTGCTATGCTAACAGTGCTATAGGTAAGAGCCATGCTGCTATGCTAACAGTGCTATAGGTAAGAGCCATGCTGCTATTCTAACAGTGCTAGGTAAGAGCCATGCTGCTATGCTAACAGTGCTAGGTAAGAGCCATGCTGCTATGCTAACGGTGCTAGGTAAGTTCTACCTAGGTTCTACCCTTCTGCCCTTGCCCTCTTCAACAGGGCCAAGGACCCAGTATGACATTTACCAACACCCCACACCCCCAGCCAGAATCCCACTGCACTCTGCGCAAGCCACTTTAGCACACAACACCTTAAAACGTACCACTGTTTGCACCACTGTTTGCACTACTGTGTATATACCCCCCCCCCCCTCATACTATATATATCCATTCTTCTCTATACTCTCTCACTTACTATAGTTATAAGCTATGCTAACAGTGCTATAGGTAAGAGCCATGCTGCTATTCTAACAGTGCTATAGGTAAGAGCCATGCTGCTATTCTAACAGTGCTAGGTAAGAGCCATGCTGCTATGCTAACAGTGCTAGGTAAGAGCCATGCTGCTATGCTAACAGTGCTAGGTAAGAGTCATGCTGCTATGCTAACAGTGCCATAGGTAAGAGCCATGCTGCTATGCTAACAGTGCTAGGTAAGAGTCATGCTGCTATGCTAACAGTGCTAGGTAAGAGTCATGCTGCTATGCTAACAGTGCTAGGTAAAAGCACTGTGTCCACTTTTCTCCAGGAGCCCCTCGAAGACTTCAGATAATCCACGGCCCAGACAACGTCACTGTTGCCGTGGGGACGGAAGCCTCCATGAGCTGCGTTGTCCGTGGGTTTCCGGTTCCCACGGTGATGTGGTTTAAAGATGGCCGCCCTGTGGTCAACAGCTCCAGCTTCAGCATGCTGGCCCACGGACAGCGGCTTGTTTTCAGGTCAGGCAACGTTTCCCTCCTGGCCAGGAACTAGACCAGGAGTGGGCAATCCTGGTCCTCGAGGGCCGCTGTCCTGAAGGTTTTAGATGTTTCCCTGCTCTAGCGCACCTGATTCTAATGGATGGGTTGTTATCAAGCTCTGTGGAAGCCTGATAAATATAATCAAGTGTGCTGGAGCAAGGAAAGATATCAAACCTTCTGGACAGTGGCCCTCGAGGACCAGGACTGCCCACCCCCTGAACCAGACCGTTCCGAGCGGTGAGTGTCCTTGTCTCCGCGGAAACAAGTTGTGTGAGTTGACGTGGTGTCCTGTGGCCCTCAGGAACGTGTCTGAGGAGCAGGAGGGCTCCTACCACTGCGAGGCCCAGAACGAGGGGGAGACGGCGAGGTCCCAGCCCGCCTTCCTCCTCCCGGCAGGTGGGTAACAGGAGAACACACGTGCAGGATGGATAAACACTGGTTTAGGGCCCACTGTCCAGACTGTTTTAGATGTTTCCCTGCTCCAGCGCACCTGATTCTAATGATCAGGCTTCCACAGAGCTTGATAACGACCCATCCATTGAAATCAGGTGTGTTGGAGCAGGGAAACATCTAAAACCTTCAGGATTATGGCTCTCGAAGACCAGGATTGGACAACCCTTCTCTAGAGGGTGTATACACTTGATAAGGCACACACACAAAACCTACACAACTGATTATGCTGCAATGTCACGGTGCAACACTTGTTGTGCGAACGCGTTGCTTGCTGAGGCCGACCCTGTTGTGTTACGCTAACACAGGGGTGTCCAATCCTGGTCCTGAGGGCCGCTGTCCTGAAGGTTTGAGATGTTTTTCTGCTCCAGCACACCTAACTAACAGAACAACAAACACACACAGTGCCCACACGAACGCTAACCCGTAATCCCCCTTCTCTTTCCACAGTGATGGACCAGGATTTCGTTCAGCAGCCCAGCGACCACACAGCGAGGAGGGGAGACTCGCTCACCCTGGTGTGCCGGCCCCCCCGCAGCAGACCTCCAGCCCGGCTGGCCTGGCTGAAGAACAACGCCCCTCTCCCCCCTGGTCCTCACTACACCCTGGCTCCCCACGGAGACCTCACCTTTCACAGGTGTGTGTGCTGTGTGTGTTTGTGTGGGTGGGTGTGTTGGGCTACGTGAGGTGACACAGTGCCTGTTGATGCAGTGTGCAGGAGACGGACAGCGGGACCTACCTGTGCAGGGCATCAAACCCCTACCTTCAGCGGTCTGTTACGTCTAGGAGCATCAGCCTCAAAGTCCTGGGTACGTCCACACACACACACACACACACACACACACACACACACACACACACACACACACACACACACACACACACACACACACACACACACACACACACAAACATCCTTCATATTCTTGGGTTGTTAAATCCACTATTTATCTGTAACTCCTTCCCCTCTCTCTTCACTGCCAGCCCCTCCCACGGTGAGGCTGGCCCCCCTGGTGGCCACGGTGCCCGTGGGGGCTCAGGTGGTGTTCCAGTGCCAGGTGTGGGGGCACCCGGCCCCTTCCATCAGGTGGCACAAGCAGGGACTCCACTGGGAGACTGGTGGGAGGACCACCGTGGGGTGCGTTCAGATCAACACAAGTGTTGGACACTGTTACCTACTGATAAAATGACACATTTTTTGGACATTCTAGAAATATCTGCAACTGAACTGCTGTACTAAAAGGAACATGTACAGGATGGTAGGCTTTAAATATCATTAAAACTGTGAGCTATATGTTCACTAACATACAGAAAGGGGTTTTCAAACCCTTTTACACCAACGGAGATTGAGGATATGAGATTACATGTCGTCACAGGTTGCGGGTCCCAAACTATGGAACGTGCTGCCCCTGCACCTTAGACAGGCAGAGTCCATATCCGTCCTTAAGACGGCTCTTAAGACCTATCTTTTTACCTTAGCTTTTCAGTGTTGACTTTTACCGTGTACAGTGTGTCTCTATTTGTTGAGTTTTTTTACCTGTCGTTGTGTTGTTTTTACTGTGTATAGTGTGTGTCTATTGCGTTTTTAATATTGCTATGTACTGCACTTCTGGTCAACCATGTTGTTTTAAAGTGCAAAAGAAATAAAGTTGGATTGGATACATGTAGACGAGAGGAATTGAATGCTAACCTAAATCTAGGCCTCAGACAAACATAACAAACAGTTATGTTACAAACGGTTACAAACGGTAACAAAAAGGTATTTCAGAAGGTTAGGGGTGTTCTGAGTGAGGTTTTCAGGGATGGGAGTCAGGTGGCTGAGCGGTTAAGGGTGTTGGCCTAGTAATCAGAAGTTCCCTGAGTCAAACCCTGGCTGTGCCAACCTTATATTGTGTCCTTGGGCAAGGCACTTCACCCTGCCTCAGGGGGAACGTCCCTGTACTTGCTGTAAGTCGCTCTGGATACGAGCGTCTGCTGAATGGAAATGCTTTGGGGTTTGTCTGTTGCCAGGGTGAGGAACTCCAGTCTTTTCATCCAATCGGTGAGAAGTTTTGACGAGGGCATGTACACCTGCGAGGCCGCCAACGCTCTGGGCCGAGTCCGGAGCACCGCCACGCTGCGCGTCGCCGGTAAGTTACCATGGCGGCAGCCTACCCCTTTAAAAGTCAGGCGTCCACGGTCACCATGGGGCCTTGGGGCCTTGAACTGTAGGAAGAAAATGCGTTCTCTGAGAGAACTCTGTTGAATGGCCTCTCCCTCCCGCCTGGAAATCTGTAAACGACCCTCGTTAACCCCTGTGGAGGAACCCCTTCATATGCTGCAACTCCCCCTGTCCTAAGGGTCAAAAAGCCCCCCCCCCCCCCCCCCCAACCCTTAAATAAAGCAGGTTTCTTCAATGTTTACCCTGTACCCTGTTTGGTCCGAGTTCAATCAAGCACTTACAATCGAAATGTCTCACAGTGGGCTTAAATCTAGTTTCGGGTCATCCTAACCCCCAAAGATCGCGCTAGGTCACTTTCCTCTCCTCCTCTCTTCTTACGGTCCTCCTCTCTGGGGGCTGGGCCTCTGCTACAGCCAGCCCCATCATAGTGCCCTGGCTGGGCCAGGTGACCAGCGTGCTGGGGCGTCTGGTGGTTCTGCGGTGCAGGGCGGTGGGGGTCCTTCCTATCAGCTACACCTGGAGCAAAGGAGACCAGCACACCCCCATCACGGCCTCCCAGGGGAGAGACGTAGACGGTGAGACCCTCCTACACTTCCAGTGACATTTTGTGCTTTTATCCAAAGCCGTATTCAAATTCAGGTGCATGTGAAAAGTACAGTAGAATTCTAGCTACATCCATACATTTACATTTAGCAGACACTTTTATCCAAAGCAAGTACCGGGACATTCCCCCTGAGGCAAGTAGGGTGAAGTGCCTTGCTTAAGGACACAACGTCAGGTAGCCACAGCCGGCAATCGAACTCACAACCTTCCGATCACTAGCCCAACGCTTTAGCCGCTGAGCCACCTGATCTTCCTAATAGACTTTTTATATACAGGGCTTATATTTGAAACGGGGCTTTAAACTGCAGTGTTTGTTTCCTGTCAGCGTGTGCCTCTGCTCTCCTCTGTGTAGATGACGGAACCCTCCGGATCATCAGCGTTCAGTGGTCCGATGAAGGACAGTACCAGTGCACTGCTGAAAACCAAGCAGGACGGCAGCAGAGGAGGACCGTCCTCATAGTGACTGGTACGAGATCCATCCCTGTTTGACCCATACTGACTCTCTCTCTCTCTTTTTCTGTCTTTCTCTCTGTCTCTCTCGTTCTCTTTCTCTCTCCCTCTCTCTCGTTCTCTTTCTCTCTCTCCCTCTCTCTCGTTCTCTTTCTCTCCCACTCTCGTTCTTTCTTTCTTTCTCTCTCTCCCTCTCTCTCGTTCTCTTTCTCTCTCTTTCCCTCCCTCTCTCTCTGTCTCTCGATCGACCGTTTCTCTCTCTCACTCATCTCTTTCTCCCTCTTTCTCTCGCTCGTTCTCCTTTTCTCTCCTTCTCTTTTTCTCTCTCATCTCTCTGTTATATCTCTCGCGCGTACCGCTCTTACCTCTCACTTCCTCTTGTCTCGCTCAACCTTCCTTCCGCTCTATCTCTCACCATCGCGTCTCTCTCTTCATCCCTCTTATCGCTCTGGCTTCTCATTCGACCTCTCTCGCTCTCTCTGTCACCATATAATAATAATATCTCATTTAGCAGACGCTTTTATCCAAAGCGACTTACATTAAGTACATTATGATTTGATTTGATTTGTAATGGTCTGTGTGAACGTGCTCCTCCTATCCAAAGCTGAAGATGGCCCAGCTGATAGAGACAAACAGACTAGACACGTTTTGTCTGCTGTGAGTACAAGCTCAAAGTGCAGAAATGTTAGTCTCTGTTTTGCGTGCATGTTTTTGATGACCAGTGTTTGCTGTGTGGGTAGTTACTTGTAGTGCTCAAATGGTACCGAATGAGTCCGCTTCCTGTTGTTCTTCTGCGGTTTGGCCTTTTCACACAAAGTTGTTCCACTTGGGCTTGGCTGTGTGTCATGGTTATGTCTGGCAGTCATGTTTGTTTAGGAAAAGGAAGACGTTTTCCCATCTGAGAAAACATCTCCTTTGGACCTTTTCAGGCAACCCACAAGGAAGTCCAACAAATGACTCCCCCATCCAGCAAGTCAAACGGCGTCGAGCAGAATTCTGAAACGACCCACCAACCCCCACAACAGGGAGAGACCACAGGTGACATCATCGGTTCCACCAAGATCATTTCATGATTCGCATTGATTGGTTTGTTTTTGACCCAATTTTTTCTTGTAGTTTTTTCAGTCCAGGCATCACTAGTTGATTCAGCAACCTTGGTGACCCAACGGTTTACCTTAGGGAACACCTTAGACTTCACATCTCCCCTGGAGGTCATTGGACTGAGAGGACGTCACCCCCAGATCCGATCAGACCATCCCGTCGCCTCCGAGCCAACCCGGCCCATAGTCACTCAGATCCAGCCCCCTGCAGAGCTCCACCAACCCCCAGACCTCCTGGCCCAGTCGCTGGTGTCCAACCACCTGCCCTGGATCCCAAACCCCCGGCCTCTTCTGACGCCCACCCCGCATTCGGTGACCCGCGTCCAGTCTCTTCTTCGTATCGGGCCCCTGAACACGCACCGCGCACCCTTGGCTGCTGGCTTTCAGCTTCATGTGCTTGAATCGACACAGGCCTCTTCTTCTGTCACTGGTGTTGGGCAGTCTTGGGCTTCATCTCCCAGTGTTGGTCCACCAGGCCAGCCTCCTGACCTCTCAAACCAGTCCACCTCCTTGCTCCCCGACCCCACACGATTATCCACTAAGTCTCTGTCTGAGGTCCCTCCTCTAGACCCAGCTCTGCAGCCCACTGTCCCTCCTCTAGAACCAGGTCTGCAACCCACTGTCCCTCCTCTAGACCCAGCTCTGCAGCCCACTGTCCCTCCTCTAGAACCAGGTCTGCAGCCCACTGTCCCTCCTCTAGACCCAGCTCTGCAGCCCACTGTCCCTCCTCTAGACCCAGCTCTGCAGCCCACTGTCCCTCCTCTAGAACCAGGTCTGCAGCCCACTGTCCCTCCTCTAGAACCAGGTCTGCAACCCACTGTCCCTCCTCTAGAACCAGGTCTGCAGCCCACTGTCCCTCCTCTAGAACCAGGTCTGCAGCCCTCTGCCCCACCTCTAGACCCAGCTCTGCAGCCCACTGTCCCTCCTCTAGAACCAGGTCTGCAGCCCACTGTCCCTCCTCTAGACCCAGGTCTGCAGCCCACTGTCCCTCCTCTAGACCCAGGTCTGCAGCCCACTGTCCCTCCTCTAGACCCAGGTCTGCAGCCCACTGTCCCTCCTCTAGACCCAGGTCTGCAGCCCTCTATCCCTCCTCTAGACCCAGCTCTGCAGCCCACTCTCCCTCCTCTAGACCCAGCTCTGCAGCCCACTCTCCCTCCTCTAGACCCAGGTCTGCAGCCCTCTGCCCCCCTTTTAGACCCAGGTCCGCAGCCCTCTGCCCCCCCTTTAGACCCAGGCTTACAGCCCAGTGACCATAACTTGTTTTCAGCTTCTCAGAGTGTGTTTGAAGTAGCACCTACACAACCACTGGCATTACCATCCCACTCTCAACCATCCATGACCCAGTCACAACCTCAACCATCCATGACCCAATCACAACCTCAACCATCCTCGACCCAGTCACAACCTCAACCATCCACAACCATGTCACAACCTCAACCATCCATGACCCAGTCACAACCTCAACCATCCTCGACCCAGTCACAACCTCAACCATCCACAACCCAGTCACAACCTCAACCATCCATGACCCAATCACAACCTCAACCATCCACGACCCAGTCACAACCTCAACCATCCACGACCCAGTCACAACCTCAACCATCCACGACCCAGTCACAACCTCAACCATCCTCGACCCAGTCACAACCTCAACCATCCTCGACCCAGTCACAACCTCAACCATCCACGACCCAGTCACAACCTCAACCATCCACGACCCAGTCACAACCTCAACCATCCACGACCCAGTCACAACCTCAACCATCCACAACCATGTCACAACCTCAACCATCCTCGACCCAGTCACAACCTCAACCATCCACAACCATGTCACAACCTCAACCATCCACGACCCAGTCACAACCTCAACCATCCTCGACCCAGTCACAACCTCAACCATCCTCGACCCAGTCACAACCTCAACCATCCACGACCCAGTCACAACCTCAACCATCCACGACACAGTCACAACCTCAACCATCCACAACCATGTCACAACCTCAACCATCCTCGACCCAGTCACAACCTCAACCATCCACGACCCAGTCACAACCTCAACCATCCATGACCCAGTCACAACCTCAACCATCCTCGACCCAGTCACAACCTCAATCATCCACGACCCAGTCACAACCTCAATCATCCACGACCCAGTCACAACCTCAACCATCCACGACCCAGTCACAACCTCAATCATCCACGACCCAGTCACAACCTCAATCATCCACGACCCAGTCACAACCTCAACCATCCACGACCCAGTCACAACCTCAACCATCCACGACCCAGTCACAACCTCAACCATCCATGACCCAATCACAACCTCAACCATCCTCGACCCAGTCACAACCTCAACCATCCACGACCCAGTCACAACCTCAACCATCCACGACCCAGTCACAACCTCAACCATCCACGACCCAGTCACAACCTCAACCATCCTCGACCCAGTCACAACCTCAACCATCCACGACCCAGTCACAACCTCAACCATCCACGACCCAGTCACAACCTCAACCATCCACGACCCAGTCACAACCTCAACCATCCACGACCCAGTCACAACCTCAACCATCCACAACCATGTCACAACCTCAACCATCCAAACCCTTCCCACATCCACCTTCAGCCCAGCCTCAACCAGCTCAACCCCAGGGATCCCAAAACGTCACAAAACCCCCTTCACCCCAACCTCACCCATCCCAGTCTTCACATGGGCAAACCTGGCAACCTCGCCTCCGAACCACACCCACACATCCCCTCAGTGAGGCCTCCATCCTCACCCCCTCACCGCCCCCGGCCCTTCCCCTGACCCCAGAGCCCCAGAGCCCTGACATCCAGGTCCCCAGCAGCCCCCCGGTCACCACCGTGGACCCCCTCCGGCAGAACGCCAGCCAGTCAGCCAACCCTGCACCCCCTGCCAGGTCAGCGGGGCCCAACCACTCGGAGCCCACAGAGAGGCTGAAGAGGAACACCTCCCAGTCCACCATGAGGACCAGCGAGGACCCCAGGTACCCTGGGATGGGGATGTCAGGTACCCTGGGGTGGGGATGGGGGGTGAGATTGGTTGGAGTGGAGGGGTTAGGGGTTTCACGGCAGGAGGGGGGCCTATTCAGTGGCGGATCTAGGGTATCTAGCGCCCCCAGGGGCGGATTACTGTCGTGCACCCCGCCCACCTCCCCCAAGAAGAATTAGAACAAGCAAAACTCTTAGCAAAGTTTTTGGATGCATTTATTTTTGCATTCATTATTATTTATAATTATTCTTATTTATTATTATTATAATTTTTGGGAGGGGGATTTTGCGCCCCTTCTAACTTTATCTCTGGTTTTCATCTTTCTGTCACTTCCTCTTTCGAGGTGTCGATCTTATCTGTCCCCAAATGGCAAGCTAGGCGTGCAGATATGGCGTGCTAAGGAATCAGATGAACAACCGTCAGCCTTTTGTGGCTTAACCGCGAATGCTATCAATGATTCGTTTTTTTTTTCTTCTCCACAACAACAAACTGTTCTGAGCTAAACCTGTGGTAAACCATGGAAAAAACATTAAAAAAATCGACCCCAGGACTTGTATTTCTAAAAACGAAGCCTTAATTCACCCCCAATTCTTCCTCTTTTCCATCGTCTTCCTCGCCAGGGTGACGCCGAAGCCGGCGTCATGGCTACCCGTGCTGGAGAAGCACGACATCCCCATCGTGGTCGGGGTGGGCGTGTCCCTCGCCTTCATCTTCATCACCATGGCCTTCTACTCGCTGGTCCCGAAGAACGAGCCTGCTCCGATTGGTCGAGGAGGTTAGTGGGGGGGGTCACCTTGAACCGGGTAGACCAGAAGCGCTCATCGTCTTGAATAAGAGAGGAAGGAGGTGTTTCTTTATGTCGTTCATAGGGATTTCAACAGGGCTTTACGTTTGATTTACTTGGGGAGTTGATGGGGGTCATGTTGCTCAGCGGTTAAGGCATTGGGCTAGTGACCGGAAGGTTGCAAGTTCGATTCCCGGCTAGTGGCTATATGACTTTGTGTCTTTTGGCAAGGCACTTCACCCTACTTGCCTCAAGGGGGATTTCCCTGCACTTGCTTTAAGTCTTTATCGATAAAAGCACCTGCTAAATGACTAAATGTACTTAAGTTTGATTCCTAATTGGGTAGAAGTGACGTCTGGAAGCGGAAATCAATCTGTCCCAGACAGACTTAGGTCGTTTTGGGGATTTTGTTATTTCTGTCAGCTGTGAGAATCACGGGAACGTTCTCTCCTCCAGTTCAGAGGAACCTGGCGGTACCTTGCAGACACGCGGAACGCCTGTCCGCGGGAAAAACATACGAGAACAGGTGACTGCTCCTAAACCCCGCCTCGTCGTCTACAGTATGTGGTTCTCAACCCTGGTCCTCAGGGCCCACTGTCCTGCATGTTTTAGATGTTTCCCCCTTCCAACACACCTGATTCAAATGAAGTGTCATTATCAGGCTTCTGCTGAGCTTCATAGTGACTCATTCAATTGAATCCGGTGTGTTGGAGCAGGGAAACATCTAAAACATGCAGGACAGTGGGCCCTGAGGACCGGAATTGAGAACCACTGGTCTGCAGGGATGTTGTGAACGAACGCCCTTTTTTCTTTGGGCCTCTCCCTTCTCTGTAGGGCGTTCGAGGATAACGAACTGATGGCGGTGATCGAGCAAAGCCCCAATACCTCCGACACGAGGGCCCGCCCCTCGAGCTGTTCGGTCCTTGCCCAGGCAGAGCCTTCCTCCGAGGGGCTCCTGGAGGGCCCCCCTGCCCAGCCTGCCCCTGAACGCTCGGTCATAGCAGACACCTCGCTGGAGCCCACCCACAACAGCCTGGTCAGTGCGTGAGAATGCGGGCGCGTTGGGGTGTGCTGCGCGAGTCAGTCTCACTCCTCTGATCTCAAAGGATGCTCTAGCGCAGGGGTGACCGACCCTGGTCCTCGAGGGGCCTGCTGTCCTGAAGGTTTGAGATGTTTCCCTGCTCTAGCACACCTGAATCTAATGAACGGATCATTATCAAGTTCTGTAGAAGCCTGATAATTACCATTCGTTAGAATCAGGTGTGCTGGAGCAGGGAAACATCTAAAACCGGCAGGACAGCGGCCCCTCCAGGACCAGGGTTGGTGACACCTGCTCTAGCGACTGGTGCTAGAGGTGCAGCCTTTAGCCTTCTTGTTAGAGCGTCCGTTTCCTATGCTGGAAACCCTGGTTCAAGGCCAGCACAGTGCAACTGGACTTAGTGACAGGGGTTACATGTATGTACGAGTGAGAGATTTGACCGAAGAATATCGGTACGAACACTACAGATTAGATGATTGGGACAACATACCCAACTACATCAGTGGTTCTCAATTATGGTCCTCTGGGCCCCACTGTCCTGCATGTTTTAGATGTTTCCCCCTTCCAGCACACTTTGATTCAAATAAAATGTCATTATCAGGCTTCTGCTGGGCTTCATGAGGACCCATTTATTTGAATCAGGTGTGTTGGAGCAGGGAAACATCTAAAACATTGCACAGCCCTACCCTCATGTTTTAGTCAGTGCCATATGCAACTGATCAGTAAGTCCTTGACAGTATCGTGCGCTTTACTGATTTTCCTGATCGATTCCCCCCCCCCCCTCCCCCCCCCCCCCCCCCCCCTTTCAGGTGGACACCTGCCTGGATGAGGAGAAGGGCTGCACCTTCTCCCACCCCAGCATCCAGCTGCAGAGCGTGGAGGACTGGATGGCCGGGGGGGGGGCCGAGTACCCCTCGTTCCCGGACGCCCTCCCTCCCCCGTCGCCCTCCCTCTACCGCTCGCCCTCCCCCTCCCCGCCCAGCCTGCGCGAGGACGGCTTCCGCTCCTCCCTCACCCTGCGGACGGCGGAGCCCTCCGCCGCGCCCGTCCGCCACAGCCTGAGCATCTCCCCCGGCAACATGCCCCTCCTCCTCTCCCACTGCGTGTCCCTGGGCCTCACCACGGTCGCCGTCGACGTCCATTTCTTCCCGGCGGCCAGCGCGGCGACGGGCGGCCAGCCGAGCGCCGCGGCTCCCGCCACGGCCACGCCCCAGGGGTCGCAACTCGGCTCCCGATTGGCTCACAGCCAGGAACACGACCTCACGATCTCCGGTATGCGTCAGAGCAAGTAAGCCGAGAGCGGAGCCATTTTCGGTCACAACGTGTTGACTGCGTACGAGTTACTGGGTTTTAAGAGGAAGACATTGAAGTGTGTGGGGGGGGGGGGGGTTCTGAAGACTAGCCTTGAATTAGACTGTTTGTACTATACTGCACTTTCACTTGTGAACTGTACCATCTAGTGTTTTGGCTTTCTACTTGATATTTTATTTTTTATTACATTCTAGCTGGCAAAATATCTTCTTGGCAGCTTTCTTAAGCTCCCACATATATTTAGCTCACCGAATAGTTCCAAGACTGGAGTTTAATGTACTGTACCCTGTATATTTGATACTTTTTCATTAAGGTAGAGATTACACTATTTGATTTTCCAGTGATTGTTTATTTAACACTGGATAAAAAGCCAAGGATTGCATGTACTGTCAAATTGTTGCAAAAAACAAATTGCTATTGCTGTCAGGGGCCATTCAGGAAGCCAAATCATCATAAGCTATAGCTGTCAGGGTTATAGGCAGACTGTTAACATCTTTACCGAAACCAAAGGGATCGATATCAGCTCACTGTTAGTCACATCCAACAGCCCTGACTAAGCAACACTATAATGTGACTGTTGTAATGTTTTCACGGTGGACACCGTGTCGTCTTGTAAACTGTTACCTTGACAACGCCTTTTGTCAAATTTGGACGTTACATTTTTGAATTGTACTTAAAACAAGTCTGATTTCATTCCATAAAAAACGCCTCCGGTGAAAAATGAATGGAAATGTTCATGAACTCATCCTATGACATGCAGTGGGGGTGCTGGGTTTTTAAATGGCAGTATGAAACAATAAGTTTGCCACAAAACTGTGTTCTTTCCGCGGCAGCTTCCGTACATGCAGTTCATTTACAAACCGACGTCGAAGTAACAACATCTGAAAGTTTGCGGAACGTATTCTGACGTCTAATGGCGGCCTGACATGGCCGCACCACATCTGGTAAACCAAAATAAACATCAACATTTCGCAATATTGCGTTGTCGTTTCTGTCAGTTCTGAGGGGAAAAATGTAAAATCCCTGTCCGTCTGCTAAAACATGGGGGGGGGGGGGGGGGGACACACACAACAGACTTCAATGAACTGGTCAGACCAGGGGCCTGTACCGCGAAACAAGATTTGGCGTTAGCGAGGCTGGACTTCAGGTTTAACCCCGCCTGAAGTTTAAACGCCAGATCTTGATTGGTTGGTAGAGGCCCCTCCCTTGAAGTAAGTATCCAACTGCAGTCACGGCATTTTGTAAACATCAGCATGAAAGGGAGCGGCTGGCGATCGCGAAAACCCTCCAGGGAGCTGCGCTCGGTCATCGGGGACTAGAGCTCAGGAGACGGCCTCTCTGGAGCCCGCGCCTCCTCCTTCCGCTCCTCCTCCCCCTCCTCCCGCGGAACGCGAAAGGCCACGTAAGGACACGTCTTGCTGTTCAGACACACCAGCTTCTCCAGGGTCGCCGAGTTGACGATATCGAAGCCCGTCTGTCCTCCGAAGGTGCTGGGCTTCCAGTACTCCGGCGAGCAGATGGGATTTCCCAGCAGGCCTTTCAGAGAGAACGGCGCTCCCATCTCCACCATGCTCTCGCCGAAGATGGCGTTGGGGCGTGTCTTTTCCAGCATGAGGGCGGGGTAGAACTCCAGAGCGTCGATGTGACCGTAGAGTTCCTCCAGTTCCCGGGAAACCTCTTCCTCTCCTGGGGAAAAAGGAAGCAGCTCTAAGCAGAGTCCGTACAGTACAACACTGTGCCTTACAACTACATTTAATCATTTAGCAGACGCTCTTATCCAGAGCGACTTACAGCAAGTACAGGGACATTCCCCCCCTGAGGCAAGTAGGGTGAAGTGCCTTGCCCAAGGACACAACATCAAGTAGCCACAACCAGGAATCGAACTCGCAACCTTCCGATTCGCAAGACCAACGCCTTAACCGCTGAGCCATGACTCCCTCCCTTACCGCTAACCGAAAAGGAACACATACTGTAGATTTAGAATTTGGAATTATTCGTAGCCAGTAGTGGGAATTTCAATTCCTTTTCGTTATTGCACTACATCAGGGGTGTCCAACCCTGATCCTCAGGGGCCCACTGTCCTGAAGGTTTTAGATCAGGGGTGTCAAACTCGTGCCATCGCGGGCCAAGAGGGGGCAGGTTTTCGCGTCGACCAACCCCTACACCAGCTGATTTTCTCCACTTAGTGAAATCAAACTCGTTATTGATATCAGCTGGTGTAGGGGCTCGGTTGAGGCGAAAACCTGCAGCCTCTTGGCCCGCGATGGCACGAGTTTGACACCCCTGTTTTAGATGATTCCCTGCTCTAGCACACCTGACTCTAATGAATGGCTCATTATGGGGCTTCTACAGAGCTTGATAATGACCCATTTATTAGAGTCAGGTGTGCTAGAGCAGGGAAACATCTAGAACCTTCAGAACGGTGACACTCGAGAACCAGGATTGCCCACCCCTGCACTAGATCATGGCAAATTCTTTTCCTAGCATTCCAGAAAGCCTTTTAAGGAGGACTGGATCCACTCATAAAAAAATATATATATATATCCACCCTGGACAGAATCACGTTATTCGATTCCTCTCAACGGTTGAAAAAGGCTTCCATCCTGGGAATGTTCCAGATTGAGCCACTCACCAGTGAACTCAGAGAAGGAGGCGTAGGGCTTCAGGTTGAAGCGCTTCCTGTACTGGTTGAAGGGTTGCAGACGCAACGCCCTGGACTCTTTAATCACGCTCTCGGCCACGTGGGTCACCACCCGATGGATGTTCTTACCGCCCCCTATCTGAGACAGGAACAAACAAATGCAAGTTCAAGAGTGGAAAGGAGAAAGTTTGCATGCATTACCATCAAACGAAGAGCGCCAGCTAAATGACTCAATGTAAGTGGATCCACTGTTTATACTTCAATTCAAAGGATATTTACAGAGATGAAAAAATCCATTCGACGATAACAGTTCATATAAACAAAATCTGCAAGACTCATCGTCAAAGTCGGTCAGCTCTTTTTAGTGTGGTAGATTTAAGATATATATATATATATATATATATATATATACCAGCACATCCTGTGGATATGACTGAACACCCTTGCACATCCCTTTAGTTATTTTCTGGTGCAGAAAATTCTAATGTCTAGATCCTAAAAATAACCAACCAGCGAACACCAAATGGGGACAACCAATAAAAATACCCCCGACAGCCACTACCACACCCCAGAACCTGTCCCTACATGCACTGCCATTGACGGAATATTTAATTTTATAACAAGTAGACATCTAAATAGTAATGAATATGCATACATGTATGCCATTAAATACATATAGAGAGTACAGCAGCCAATCAAGGATCAGAAGGGAATGGATTTAACTGTCTTTTGGAGGGTCAAGAAACTATATTTACTAGCCACAGTGCAAAGTAAACGTGTCGAAGTTACCAGGAAAGGTGATTAGTCCGACGATACTATATCAATGATAGTGGCATCAGATTAGCATGACTGAAACCAGTCTACCAATATCAAAACCAGACCGACCATGTATCACCAGAACCAGTCTGCCCATTTGAGAACCAGACTGACCACACAGGGAGTCGGGAGTTAGTAGGGAGTCGGGTGGCTGAGCGGTGAGGGAGCGGGGCAAGTAATCAGAAGGTTCCTGGTTCAAATACGGGCTGTGCCAACATGATGTTGTGTCCTTGGGCAAGGCACTTCACCCTACATACCGCAGTGGGGAACGTCCCGGTACTTGCTGTAAGTCGCTCTGGATAAGAGCGTCTGCTAAATGACTCAATGTAAGTGTATCCACTGTTTATACTTCAATTCAAAAATCTTTTAGATAAAAACAGTTCATATAAACAAAATCTGTAAGACTCATTGTCAAAGACAAATTCTTTTTAGTGTTGTAGATATAAGAGATAGAACAGCTAAATAAATGTAAGAACCAGACTGAACACATAGCACCAGAACCAGTCTACCAATACAAGAACCAGACTTAACACATAGCACCAGAACCAGTCTACCAATACAAGAACCAGACTGAACACATAGCACCAGAACCAGTCTACCAATACAAGAACCAGACTGAACACATAGCACCTGAACCAGTCTACCAATACAAGAACCAGACTGAACACATAGCACCAGAACCAGTCTACCAATACAAGAACCAGACTGAACACATAGCACCAGAACCAGTCTACCAATACAAGAACCAGACTGAACACATAGCACCAGAACCAGTCTACCAATACAAGAACCAGCCTGACCACATAGCACCAGAACCAGTCTACCAATACAAGAACCAGACTGAACACATAGCACCTGAACCAGTCTACCAATACAAGAACCAGACTGAACACATAGCACCTGAACCAGTCTACCAATACAAGAACCAGACTGAACACATAGCACCAGAACCAGTCTACCAATACAAGAACCAGACTGAACACATAGCACCAGAACCAGTCTACCAATACAAGAACCAGACTGAACACATAGCACCAGAACCAGTCTACCAATACAAGAACCAGCCTGACCACATAGCACCAGAACCAGTCTACCAATACAAGAACCAGCCTGACCACATAGCACCAGAACCAGTCTACCAATACAAGAACCAGACTGAACACATAGCACCAGAACCAGTCTACCAATACAAGAACCAGCCTGACCACATAGCACCAGAACCAGTCTACCAACGTCAATTCCCGGTACCTGTCCGGCTGGCTGTCGCGAGAAGGCGTCCACGAGCTTCTCCACGCCGTAGTGCGTGAGGACGGACGTGTTGAAGATGAAGCGGGGGTACGGCACGTCGTCCCCGGCGATGCGGAAGCTGTCCGGCATGAGGGGGTGCCAGTGGTACAGCTGGTTGAACTCCACGGCGATGCGGTTCCTGTACTGGAACCGGGAGCCGAAGAGAAGCGCGGGGTCGAACTTGAGCTGCAGAAGGTAGCCGCTCAGGTGCTGGACGTACTCCTCGATCACGATCCGGATGGTCTCGCCTGGAACGGGGAGCCGCCGCGAATGGACACGTGAGTTTGATGAATTTCAAGAAAGTTGAAGGGAAAAAAAAACGTTACGCAGCTTGTGTTTGTGGGAACACACCCCCTCCACCCAGTCCTCCCCTTCTCTTCTCAGCGTCCAAAGCTCCCAGCCTCCCCCATCAGTCCTCCCCTTCTCTTCTCAGCCTCCAAAGCCCCCAGCCTCCCCCATCAGTCCTCCCCTTCTCTCTTCAGCCCAAAAAGCCCCCAGCCCCCCCATCAGTCCTCCCCTTCTTTCCTCAGCCTCCAAAGCCCCCAGCCCCCCCCCCCATCAGTCCTCTCCTACTCTCCTCAGCCTCCAAAGCCCCCAGACCCCCCCATCAGTCCTCCCCTTCTCTCCTCAGCCCCAAAAGCCCCCAGCCCCCCCATCAGTCCTCCCCTTCTCTCCTCAGCCCCAAAAGCCCCCAGCCCCCCCATCAGTCCTCCCCTTCTCTCCTCAGCCTCCAAAGCCCCCCCTCCCCCAGTCCCTTCTTCTCTTCTCAGTCTCCAAAGCCCCCCGCCCTCCCCCAATCCCCCCTTCTCTCCTCAGTCTCCAAAGCCCTCCCCCAATCCTCCCTCCTGTCTCCCAGGTCTCCCCTCACCGATGATGATGAGCCTGGCGGTCTGGAAGAGCTGCTCGTCGTCCCAGGCGGGGTGCTCCCCCTTCAGGACGTCGCACACGCGGTTGTGCTCCCTCAGCCACAGGGTGGCGTACATGGTGAGGCCCGGCAGCAGGCCAAACACCTCCTGCCCGATGGCCATGCTCTCCGCCCTGGGCACGCTCGGAGGGTAGCTCATGCTCACTGGAGCCTGGTCCACCGTAGGCGGGTAGACCTCCCCGTTAATCACCTGGGCGACGGAGTCGACGTCGGGGAAAGGTTGGGTTTGAGGAATTGGCGAAAGAACAATAAGTCCGGAAAACCGTTCGCTGGGTAGAAGTCACACTAACCTTTGTGGCTCATGGTCTGAGAAATTAGGCCATATATTATCCCCGAGTGTAAAAGTCAACAGTCCTCCCAACACATTAACTCCTTCACATTAACTTCCGACCGTATCTATCCCAAATAGGCTTCCCAGAAAAACAAATTTTGCAATACTTATTCTGGAGGGAAAAGTAAATGAAAATGATTGTTGTATATTGTAAACAATGCTTCACAATGCTGTTTCGTTTACCTCAGGGAGGAAGTGGGGTGTTATCACCATCTTTAAGGCTACAGATTGGGTCCAGTGAGTTTTTAAGCACCCTGACTGAAATGAAACATGCTCATTACCACACCTGTACTAGCTAGCACGGACACTCTACGCTACTTTTAAACGCCGATAAAGTGACATTCTGAAGGACGGCTCTCGGGAAGAGATTTGCGTTAAGTGCACAGTCTCATAGGGGTACAGCCGGAAAGAGCGAACTCGGTTGTGCTGTGTCGAGGTTTCCCTACCTGGTACTTCAGTTTGCCGTCCTTCAGCAGCCTCAGCTCCAGCTGACGCTCGAGGGAGTCCCCGTACACGTGACCTGCATCCACCTAGAAGGTTCACATGCACACCGGAAACTTTATCCGATTGACTTCACCTCGCGAAGATACTCTGCCAGACTTTTACAGTGTGTCCAGTTAAAGTTCGGATGAGCTTGTCTTGACTCCTCATGGGAGTCGTATGGTTGAGCGGTTAGGCTGTTAGGTTAGTAATGAGAAGGTCCCTGGTTCGAACCCCCGGTTGCGTCAACATGATGTTGTGCCCTCGGGCAAGGCACTTCACCCTTGTCTCAGGGGGGGGAATGTCCCTGTACTTGCTGTAAGTCACTCTGGATAAGAGCGTCTGCTAAATGACTACATGTAAGCTATCCTAGACCTTTGTAAAGAGGACAAATGTGGAACTTAAGCTCCAGAGACGGATCCCATTGGCCCCTCCGTCTCTCACCCCGTGTCCCAGAGCCTTGGTGAAGCCTAGTCCCATTCGGTTGTGGGTCTTGAAGAACTGGTGGGTGAAGTGCTGGGCGAAGAAGGCGAACATCAGGTTGGTGCCCTGAGGGTCCGGCCTGAACGTTCTCCTCAGGAGAAACTTCTCCACTATCAGTTTAGGGTCCGGGAGATCGGGCTTTCCTTCAAGGGACAGAAACAAAACGTGTTTGTTTGGGAGATTTATTAAAATATTCAATTCTTTATTCGACATAAACCTGTCATTAACGCATGGCGTGCGTCCTCATTCACAGTGAACTACAGGTGGGGATTTGAACCGATGACCTATTGATCTCCTCCGAAACGTTCCCCTACCAAGATACACCTGGTTTCTCCTCTAAGGGATGTCTCTATTTGCGTCGCTTGTCTGCATTCCTTTTGCCGGTTGGTCCACGGCACAAACGACCTCTCACCTTTGGTGCCCATGGGCGTGGGGCAGTCCTCGGGCACGGGGGGTAAGATCCGAGTGTAGTAGGAGACATTGGAGTACGACTCCCAGCTGAGGTATCCGTACTTTGAGTTGAAGGTTGGAGGACTGGGAATCAGGTTGGATCTGACTTTGAGAAAGAGAATGCACAGGAAACAGGAAACAGTCACAGAAAACCCCAAAGGCGCGAAGGGGGGTCGTGTGGCTGAGCGGTTAGGGCGTCGGGTTAGTTGTCGGAAGGTCCCTGGTTCGAACCCCGCCTGTGCCAACGTGATGTTGTGTCCTTTGGGCAAGGCACTTCACCCTACTTGCCTCAGGGGGGGAACATCCCTGTACTTGCTGTAAGTCGCTCTGGATAAGAGCGTCTGCTAAATGACGAAATGGAAAATGTAACGAAAAAAAAACACAGGGAGGAGATGCGTCTCGGTGAAAGAGCGGGAAATGATACTAGAAATAATTCTGGGTTAATCTGCCAGAGAGATTACTCAAGGAACACTTGGCACGAGCAAAGATTCGTCAGCCCGCAACAGAGATAAGATAACATTTGGTGTGCAAAGGTTACATGGGTGGGAGAACGAGAGAGACAAGGAGAGACAGAGACAGAGAGGGAAAATAAAGGGGAGGGAGGGAAAGAGAGAGTTAAAGAAGACAGTAATGTAGCGGATCGATGATAATTGTAGGAGTAGGCAGGATGAACAGGGTGTACAGGACTGACTGGGTAAGGTGGGTGGGTGGGTAGGTAGGGTGGGGACCAGAGTAAATATTCTCAGGAAATCAGGTCAGGAAAAACCACTTCACCACCCATTACTGGCTAGCACACACTCTAAGAAAGAGTCTAGGAAATATTTGTGTCTAAACATTAATGTAACAATATAACATATCATGTAGTTATGACAATCCAAATCGAGAAATACACGTAAGAAGTTTGGAAAAAACAAAAACATTTGATCAGATGTCGTAGACCTTGCCACACCTTTCATTTCCAACAAACCTGATACCCATCAGACAATTCAGGCTGAATCCTGTCTCCTAATTCCACCCTGTCTCTGTGTGTCTAATCTTGCCTCACATGCCCTTTCCCCTCCCTCCTCCCTCCTCTCCAGCTGCTCTCCCTCCCACCTAGGTGCTGCATCTGGATGGGCCGAATTCCAGGAAGTCTAAGAAATTGCTCGCCACACCCGGAGTATCCTGCTTCCTTTAGGTTTTATCTGAAAACCTGAATAATATTATTATTATTATTATTATTTTTTACAAGAGAGGTGATTCTACACAACTGTGTGAACAGCAGTGTGTGTGTGCGTGCGTACCAATGTGTGAAGCGTATGTATCTGAGATGTAGCTCTTTTTAAAAGCAGAACACATTTATAAAGCGGGGGTTTCTCAACGCTTCCCTCTTTTAAACCTATATGTGTCTTTACTACCGTGCGACGTCTCTCTTTCTGCACACATTTCACCCATATCCTCTTCTCTCACCCGCTCCCTCTTTCCATCTCTCCCCTTCGTTCACTTTCCCCATCTCCCTCTCTTTCACACAGACTGCCCTCGTCTTCCCCCTGGTTCTGACCTTCCGGCAGGAGAAAAAGCTGGCCCGCCCACGGAGGTGCCAGGCAGCCTACCTGTGAGGACGACCCGCATGAGGCTGTCCCTCAGGAAGGTGCTGTTGATGATGCGCCACAGCCAGTGGAAGTGGGTGAGGAGGTAGTGCACGGTGTCGGGGCTGGGCCTCAGCAGCAGGCGAACTCTGGTCCAGAACTCGGCTACAGAGAGAGAGGGGGGGGGGGGGGGGGTGGGGGGGAGACAAAGGGAGAGGGAGAGACAAAGCGAGAGAGACGGAGTGGCAAGGTGAGAGGGAGAGATGAAAGGAGAGAGAGGGAGAGGCAAAAGGAGAGAGAGGGCGAGGCATAGTGAGAGAGCGGGAGCGACGAAGTGAGAGAGGGAGGGTCGAAGGGAGAGAGAGGGAGAGGCAAAGGGAGAGAGGGTGAGAGAGAAAGGGAGGTGACCGCGAGATCGGCTCATACTTAACAGGCATGTGGGAAGTGATAATTTGAATTTTCAACACATCATGTGCTTTTTTTTCCTTTTCATAAATAAGGATGTAGCGCACCAGAACCCATAATTCAGTGCGGTCTGAATTCACGACAGTTTGCTAGAATATCATCATCTCTCGCTGTTATGAATATTTTCAAGCCTAAAACTGGCCCCAAAAAATGTCCTCAGTGTACCTCGGTCCACACACAAGAATATTCCATTAGTTCAATTGTACTCCATAAACACTGAAAAATAATGAGTCAGTATTTGTAAATAATATCTTATCCAGGCTGAACCTTCTTTCTGGTTGCCATGACAAACTAAGCCAGGATATACACAGCTGTTCTTGAAAAGCTTGCTCGGAATCTTGATACACTTCTTGAAATGCTAATCTGACTTCAGAAATCAGGAAGTGTTACGTCCTGACAGGAACGAACCTTCTTGACTCACTTTTTACAATCTTAGAGCAACAGAGAGAAGGATATTGCAACGTTTTCTAGAACTTACGGATAGTGCAGTTCTCTCCGTAGAAACCTGTGCGGGTGCAGTCGCATTGATACTGGTCTGGGCTGAACCTCACACACACACCCAAGTTCTCGCAGGGGTAGTGGCAACAGGGATTCACTGCAAAGGAAACACACAAACGCACTCGTTTAAGTGGCACGCTTGACAATATTAAATGTAATACCTGCTTGTTTTGTTGCATTAAGCATCACTAAGACATCCCTCGGTGTGTGTGGAGTGTTGGAAGTTGACAACAGTTCATATATTCTGCCCTGCCCATCACCATTACCCCACGGTCTCTCTCTGTCTTTCTCTCTCTCTTTCTGCTCAGAATAACTTCTTCCATTGGGGAAAAAAGGGGGGTTTCACAATCATTTCACTGTGGCAAATGTTCTGGAAAGGGTAGACAAGGACATCCTTCCTCGTCAAGCTCCGCTGCGGGTTTCTCTCAAGATAACCCCCCTCCCAGGCAGCCTCAACAGTGCGCGCCCCCCCCTCTGTACTTACTGTGGGGAAACTGCTGCCCCCTGATATGAGATGCAGTCGTTATAAGTCATCATAACTGGATGGAGACATGACTTAAGTCATTTCAAGAGTGACAATCAAGTTGCTTTCCTTAAGATAATTTGACCAGCCATCTCGTTTGAAATGTAAATATTATGAGGGTGTGGATATATTAAAAATATATTAAATTCACATATAAAAGACGAATTGCCGTGTATTGGTCCTGCACTCACCTTTACTAGGATTCTCTTCATGAGGTTCAGCAGCAGCGGTGAACTGTGACCTTAGAAGCAGGATACACACCCAAGCGAAGGCGATAGACTCTGACCATAAGCAACAAAAACAATATTCTGTTAGTCATTCAATCACCACGTATCTTTAATTAAGTTCGACCTAGATTAATTTTACCTCTCATGTTGCTGGACGCTGCGTAAAGCGCACTTTGGGTGCGTCAAGTCCTATCAAAACGCGCGCAGGGCCAAAATGTTGGTCGACTGTAAATGTGTTCCTTTTAACATACATCCAAACTCCAACCTGTTTGCGTTCGCAACTTTAACTCAAACGATGTGTCCTCACCGGAACTTTTGAAAAACGTGACGTATAACTACCCAGACACGCAACTCTTTATTGCAACTTCATCATCTCTCTGGGCAACTGAATGATGCGGCATATTTGACACGGGGGATGAGGAGGACTTGTAGCGCCATCTACCGGCGAACTGCGCGTCAAGCCCAGTTACACTGCGCCTCTTTCACGTTTCCTAACTCCTATTTCACATCCTTACACTAGGTGGAGCCCTGGTATCACCGCTCTTGTGTTGGGGTGAGGGGGAAGGTTCCCCCTTTTCAACATCCCTGTCCCTGAAAATATCTAAAAGTGAACATGTCAACCGTCCCCCAGTCATGACTAAAAACACAGCCCATAGTTTCATTCTTTTGTTATGTTTTTAAAACAATTGAGTCAACTGTGTCACTGCTTTTTCAATGTTCTGAGTCACCAGGTTAAGAGTGCGAGAGAGAGAGAGAGAGAGAGAGAGAGAGAGAGACAGAGAGAGAGAGAGACAGAGGGAAAGAAAGACACAGGAAGAGAGAGAGAGGGAAAGAGAGAGGGAAAGAAAGAGACCGGAAGAGAGAGAGAGAGAGACAGAGAGAGAAGCAGAAAGAGAGGCTGGGTCACAGAGGCCCAGCGGAGCTGTCGTCGGACGGAGGAGACCCAGCTGGTGCCATATGGCCTCTGTATGTCTTCCCCCGTCAGAAAGCCCAGCGTTGTCAGCAAGTCTTCCCTGGCCGCAGCCTTTCTGTTCCAGCGCTTCACTCTGCGTGCCGAGCCTGTCAGAGCCCCGGTGGACACTGGGAAACCAGACACTCGAAATATGTGAGTAATATATGAGACCAGAAATGCTCCAACGACTTCTGTCATAAAGTCGGGGGACCATGCAGCATTTTTAGGAGCGGTTGGGGTGGGGGTAGGGGGGAGCGGGGGGGCAACAGGGGAGGGGTTAGATTGGGGGGGCCTGTATTCGGGAGGGGTTAGGTTGGGGCGGGGGGGGGGGTAAGGGGGAGGAGTTAGATTGGGGGAACCTTTATAGGGGAGGGGTTAAGGTGGGGGGGGGTGTACGGGGGAGGAGTTAGATCAGGGGGCCTGTATTGGGGAGGGGTTAGATTGGGGGGGGGGGTGTACAGGGTGGGAGGAGGGGGGGAGTTGAAGGGGGGGCTAACTGTGGGAGGGTGAGTGGCTCGATGGGGGTGGGGGGGTGTGTGGGGGGGGGGTTCCAACAGGGTTCTGATAATTGATATCAGATGCTCCTCTCCGGATCGGACCTGGGCAGGCCGAGTAACCTGGAAGCATTTATTTTATGGAGAAGATGTTTAGTTAAGCAATGCTCCTGCTCTTAATGAGTCTGGGGTTCCAGGCCTGGTGATGGATACCACTGTTGAAAGCACTGAAGGCTCGTTCCTTCCTTCTTCCTCTCCACGGCTCAGATTACAGATTAGCAGACTTCCTGTCCGGTTGGAGAACGGGCCGATCCAACTGATGGTTTTGGGTGGGCAGGAGGGTTGAGGTAGGGGGTGTGTGTGCGTGTGGGGGGATTGGAGGGGTGGTAAGGGGGAGTGGCCGTCGTGTGTTCCCTCAGATGGGGTTTCGGACAGAGGTACTGGCGTGCTGCAGGTCCCTTGTGAAGAGGCCCTGAGTGTATCGCTCGCTGAAGCTGTGAGATGAAACAGCTGATTGTTGGGGAGGCCGACTGCTTCCTTCTCCAGACCAGATGCATCCATCTCCATCGCCTTGTTCCTCGCTGCAGGTCACGGAGAGGAAGTTCTCGAGTGCTTGGTGGTCTACCAACCAAGCTGAACCAAGGCTGCCCGTCCTAATGAGCGGCTTCGTGGTCATTCCTCCGGAATGTTCTTCATGCCGTAATCATATACCGCATACTCAAACGTTCGTTAGCATAACTTCGGTACGTGCAGCGTTGAATCGCTTCAATGAAATGCGGGAACATCAAGGGAATTGCTTAGCTTCCAGATGGGGATAGCCAGAAGCATGTTTTTACGCTTGCTAGCGAGTGATATAGACTGTATAACACCTCATGTTTTAATTCCCCACAGCGGTAACTGACCCGTAAATTAGCATCAGGACAAAATTATTTGGATTGTTCTCTTGAACACAGATTCTTGGGTCAACTTTCACACTCCCCCTGGCTAGAATCTGACTGAAATATCTCAGAGGTCTGTCAATGATTCCTGCCCTCATTTTTTCTTACACCCCCCCCCCATACACACACACACACACACTTCTCAAATATAATTGGATGAAAACATCCCTGCCTCCTCCCATTGGATCTCACCATCCAATGACATTTCGAGAAGACGGGAGCGAAGGGCTTTTCGAGTCTTTTCGCCCCTTCCTTGACGCTGTCGAGAGCTGTTGAGATCAACAAGCAAGCAGGATATTGCTGCCGGCGTCGATTCAAACACAAGATGGCTGCCGAGGCAGTAATCTCCGTTTCCAGCCTATTTGACCTGACAGTTTACACACTTGAACTCCAATGCGCCCCTTGTTGCAGGGGGCCACGGCAGTGCTAGGGCGTGTTTGGGGGCAGGCTGCACCCCTCCCTGGGGGGCGGGGGGGGGGGGGGGGGTTGTTCTTGATTAGGAGCGTGCTTCACCTTTAATTGCTGCGGGTCACTGTAGGTGAGCGCAAGTGGTTCGGAAGGAAACAATTTTCCTCCTGCAGCTAGTTACCTGATTGGGTAAGTAAGTGACCCTTGACCCTGACCCCACTCCAGTCAGAATATAAGATGAGTTAGATCATGTTTGGTAATAGGGATTCAGCACACTTATATATGACTATGTTCCACAGTTATGTGTTACTTCAAAATGCTACTTTAAATGATGGGTTCATGATATAGTGATTCTGTTTTTTCAATTATCTTTTTACTCCTCAATGTTATTTAGGAGTGGTTCTATGACTCACTATGTGAGAGGCCTTACCTCACCAATTGTCCAAACTAGGCAATTTCCTAAATGTCCTTCCATCTCTCCATCTTACATTCCTTTCGGTCTTCAGGTCTCTACCTCAGTAAAAAAATAAATGTACATTGAGTCCTTCAGCAGACGCTCTTATCCAAAGTGGCTTACAGCAAGTACAGGGACATTCCCCCTCTGAGGCAAGTAGGGTGAAGTACCTTGCCCAAGGACACAACGTCATGTTGACACAGGCGGGGTTCAAACCAGGGACATTCTGATTACCAGCCTGACACCCTAACCGACCCTAATGACTCCCAGAAAAACTCCTAAAACTAATTTTAAAAATCAAATTATATTTATATTTCACGATGTAGATAATTACATGGACATGAATGTGTTGTGAATACGAGCTGTTCTGGGTCCTTTATAGTGTCCAGATCCAGTCAACATCAAACCCCCTCATTTAAAGAGGACCGGTGGTTCAGTGGAGTGGCCTGGATTTCATTCCCGGTGGGGGTTCGAATCCCAGCCGTTGCATTGAATGTGTGCGCTTGTGAAATGTCCCTACTGTGGGACTAATGAGGGCTTATTTCTTTCTAAATGCACTTCGGCTGTTGTGAAACAGACTAACGGAGTCGTCCATAAACGGGTGGCGCGGTCAGTGGCGGATCTAGGGTATCAGGCGCGCGGGGGCGGATTACAGTTGTGCGCCCCGCCCACCTCCCCCAAGAAGAATTAGAACAAGCAAAACTCTTAGCATAGTTTTTCATATGGATGCATTTATCATTATTATTATTATTATCAGATCCGCCACTGGGCGCGGTGGCTCCACACCTGCCCTTGACCCTGGCCGTGCGCCGATCATTCATCACAGTGTTTACAGAATGCCCTTCACCGCTCGTACATTTTCATCCTGTCGAGTTAGAGAAAAAAGAAAAACTCCACCTCTTCTCGCTGCTCGGCCAAACGTATCAACTGCCTCCGAGCCGTAAATAAGAAGGCGCACTGTAATCCACTTGATCAATTTCAGTCCGAAATAAAGTCATCAGCTGAAAGCAATTTACATGTCTGCGCACGAGTCCAGAGGCTCGCGATTTCCTCTGTTGTCATCCATCATAGGCCGTGAAGCCTAGCCAAAATACACACACCCTTCAAATTGCTGTCGTATGCTGGCGCTGGTTGCTGAAAACCCATTTTTCCTTGTCTGTACTTCAAATAAACTTGTTATTTATTTATAATGATGGGGGGAGTTTTTTTTGTTGAGCAGCAACGCTATCGTTTGGGAGATTCGTTTCGTTTTCTTTGTTGGATGAAACTTGTAGAATTCCAATCCAAGTTTAATCTCATGACTGTACTGTATATCCGTCTTCCACAGAGGAGGCCCTCCCATTGGCTAAGAAAACAACAAATCCTGGTTATGCACCACTGTTGAGTTCGTTTTGAGTTGTAAGAAACCAAATCAAGGGTGATTTCCATAAATCTACAGTAGATCTCGTTTGACTTCAAAGTGACCCATAGCTGTCAACACCTGAAATCCAATCTAAACCCACAGCACAGACCAGGAAAAATGCATGTGAATGATTATTTTAGCGTGTAATAAATAGTGTTCATCAAAGGTCCTTTAACACATATGCATGGAAAGATGTGGAAGGTCTTTTATGCTTAAGGAAACTCATCACATGCCAGGCAACTTAGAGGACAGTCCCTCACTGTACACACAACCCTCCCCTACACAGGCATGTCTGTCAGTGTGTAGTCTAGTATAGACCTGGTACAATTACATTGAGTCATTCAGCAGACGCTTTTATCCAGAGCAACTTACATCAAGTACAGGGACATTCCCCCCCTGAGGCAAGTAGGGTGAAGTGCCTTGCCCGAGGACACAACATCATGTTGGCCCAGCCGTGTGTTCAAACTGGGTACCTTCTGATTACCAGCCTGACTCCCTTACCACTCAGCCACATGACTCCCCTCCCACCTAGTAGTCAATCAAAATGGAGACATTTCCGATGCCCCTTTCTCCCACTTACAACCAGTCATTATGGGACATTCAACAGCTAGTTGTTGTTGATCAGACTGATTTGCTACTAAGCACCTCTTGTATATGTGTCTTTTATTTCAGCGAAGCATAAATGATGCTGCTCGTTATACCGCCCTGCCCCCTCCACATGCCACCGCATTCAAACCGTTTTATCAGTCGGGTCCCGACCCAGGATCGCGGAGACCCTGGTGCTACAAGATAAGGCTCTGCTGCTGGGCTTGGGCTCCAGCGAGTCCTTCCCTCTGCAAACATTTTCCTCCAGCGAACACGCCAAGCGGAGGATATGTTGTATTGTCACTTGGCTGCCGGCAGAGCTGGGCTGGGCCCGGGGGTGGGGGGGAGGCAGGGCCGTCGAGGTGTCAAACTCTCACCCACCACAGGGAAGACGCTGTAGGGTTTAATCGCGTAGTATCAAGACTAGGGGGACCCTCATTTGAGTCCAGGAGTGTTCCATTGTAGAAAATAGTTCAGAGGTAGTCCCTGAATCACTGAAAATCACCGAAAACAGTGTGCAGATGACTACATTTGAAACCTTTTCTACGAAAGACTAAAGAGACATGTCTCTACTTTACATATACTGTTACACTGAGTGATCTGCCACCAAGCTGGAACAATCTATCTTAACTTACAACAGAGACAGCTGAATGGAAAACATAGACAGCTGGAAACGGTCATAATGACAGGATGGTTGACTATTCATTTTGCGTTAATAGGCTGATTGGACATTGTTATCCACATTAAATCGCTTTCCTGGCTCAGACAAGCTGGTCAACATGTTGTTTCTTTCTTGTTGTTATTCAAAAGCAACAATGGCTCCCCGTCTTGATGATTATTTCCTTAAGTAAACACGATCTGTTAAAGAAAGCTCTCGAACAACAACTCTGTTGTCAGCCCAAGTGATAAGTTAAGCACATGTTATGTTTTGTTTTATTCAGGTGGGGTTGGTTCATTGTTTGTCTGGAACAGGGGCAGCTGGTCCTAAAGGAAGGGTGGTGTCAAAGGTCAGAGATATTAGACCAGCAGCAATCCACCTTCAGATCCGGATGCTGCAGGTGACAAGCCTGACTTTGACCTTCCCATTGTGTTTGTTGCCATGTTAGAGAATCGTGTTCACTGATCATCAATACATGCTTGGACTTTCAGTCCATGGTGCAGCACAAAATGTACTAGGGATGAGCAAACAATATCACATAATTTGATCATTAAAAAAAACGCACGTTGAAGTTAATGTTGCCACACAAAAACTTGAAATACATCAAATTTTACATTTTAATACCAATAACTGTTCACTCCATATTTTTTATGAAGTGTTATTTGCATATTAATAATACATCATATTATTTGAGAATGCAAACAAAAATGTTATTCATTTACCATACTAACTGGAGGTAATTTCTTTCCCATCAGTGAATGGGGAGTTGCCTAACTTCCATTTTGGAGGAGGCGGAGAAAAAGCCCCAAAAGATAAGTGCAGCCCCACAGCTCTGCTTTCTGAATGAACGCAGGGAGCGTATCTCTGAGGGACAAAGTCGCCTCTCATTTGTTCTGATTTATTTATTTTTACCGGAGAAGTTAACAACAGGACAGATACACAACGAAATAAGATTTCTCCACAAGATTATAAACCGATAAACACTTGAGATCCTATCTTAATGTTGACCACTGATTTAAAACATTCCGGAGGGCGTTTCGTTATTCGTTTTGAATGCCGGATTATTCCCTTTTGAAGAATAAGGCCTGTAGGCTGGTTGCCTATATATTTGGATGTTTACACTTTTCTCATGTACTGGAAAAATGAATCTCAACCCTCACTTCCAAAAGAAGAAAATATCTTATCGGACAATGATTTCGTTAAGGTAATGAAACTATTCGGAGGAGGGGGGTCATTAAATCTCAACTTCAATGTGACATTTTTTTTTTCTCTAGTGAATTTGTATCTGCATTTTTGTTTCCAATGTTTATGTTTAGTGACAATCACGATTTTTTTTTTACACTGGTGCTAATTTTTTTAAACGAAGGACAACATGGTTTCTGAATTCCACCCCTGAAGCACCTTTTTTTGGCAGCGGGTGAATAGCGCCGTAATCACCCGCGGGGGGAAGCTGAAGTATTTAACGAGTCTATCATAACCGAGACAATCACCGTCCTTTATGTTTCAAGATCAGCTGCGACTTCTGTACATTATCTCGCATGAATGGCGCCATCTACAATTGAACCACTTCACATCCTATATGAGGCTGTTTAGAGAGATTTCGATTTTCGATTACGGCTATTAAAATTAAAGAATATGGAATTCGGCTGGTGGCCCCGGTGCTCATGAGCCCCCTCCTCGTGAGTGACAGCTGAAATTGACACTCTGGGCCGCGAGCGTTTCAAGCAAACGCTAATTGCAGGTGGTCTTATCTTTTCAGTGCTTTTCGATTGCACGGGGAATATGAGGTAGGCTGTTGCGTGCAAAGAGAAGAAGAAGAAAAAAATCATTTAAGTCTAATTGCCTCATCAAATTTTTGTTGCCTTTGTTGCCAGCTTTTAAATGCGTTATTTATTGTTTTGGAGCGGATGTAGCTGGTTAGAGATGCGTAATGCGTGGAAGAGGGCGAGTAGTCTGTGGTTTAGGCTCCATCTTTCTTACCGACACCCTGTGTCCGAGGCTCGATGATGGTGAGTCCAAACTGCAAGGTCTTCCATTTCCTAGTATAATGCTTCTGAGGATACGTTTTTTTGCGTTAATCCAACTGCTGTCCTTCATGCACATACAATGTTATCCAGTGACCTGTGTCGTCTGGACGTTGACTTTTGCCACTTTAAATCAAGTACATTTTGGATAGTGACATGTTATTGTCAACTGACTGTAACTGTGACTGTATTTCACATGGTGGGTAGGCTATATCGAATTGGAGAAGTGTCTAAAGTTATTGCATGGTATAAAAAGTTCTGTTAGTTGGGTTAAACATCTGGAAGGAGCCTATACATGAGATTGTAACGTGGTGCTGTTCAAAAATAGTCTCACTCGGAAGAGGATGAGTCCCAATCGGAGGTGAAGAAGGAGGCAAACCTGTGCAGTCCATCCCCGGCGCCGTGTGTGTGTTCCTCTCCGCTGGCCTCCCAGTCAGCGGTCCGCTCCTCCGGGAAGAATCAGTGTGCGAGCTGCGGGACAGAGATCCAGGACAGATATCTACTCAAGGTGACCAGGGACATTTTAGGCCGAAATCATATAATTCTGTGTCGCTACCACAGAGATCTACAGTTTTTTTGTTTTGTTTGTGGTTTACAATTAAATCTACTGGTGTTCTGGTTGTGGTTTACAATCAAAATAACAGCCCGGGGTGATGTTTTCGGCCTGACCTGATTAATTAGTTTGTTTGTTTTTAACATTATTTTTTAAAAACTACATACAATTATTTGGAAAGTTTGTGGTTGAAGACAAAAAAATCTGTATGTCATACCTTTTTGTATTCTATTGATAATCTCGCAGGTTAACAATCAGAATTGGCACGTGGGATGTCTGGAGTGTTCAGTCTGCAGAGAGTCGTTACGTCAGCACAATAGCTGCTACGTTAAAAACAAAGAAATCTATTGCAAACTGGATTATTTCAGGTAGGGTAAGTTCTGCAACCTGTTAACGTTTAAGTTCAAGCCTTTTTTTGTGTGCATAAAGGATACGACATTTTGTATTTTTTTCATCAGCTGCAAAATATAAATGGGCGTGAAAGGGAAATAAAAATGTTGGATAGACTAGTTTGTAGCCAAGAAGATTTTGCCGTCTAAAAGTCAACACGTTTTAACGGCATATAGTTTATAAAAAGTATATTACATTTATTATTTTGAAAGGGTCGAAATACAATAGTCAAGAGGTTAGTCTTTTGCGTTTCAAGTTTCTCTTGTCTTACAAAATAATGTACGGAAAACACTGTTTTTAAATTGGTTAATTCATGCCTGAATAACTCCGAAATATCTGTTCTTGCAATAGATTAACCTATCAAATGATTTTATTTTCACCGTATTTTTAAAAACTTTATATTAGTTATAATTTACATTACTACTAGGCTGTTACTAAACGGTATTGCCGTCACACTTTAATACAATAAAATAGATAATCTAATAGAATTATAATTTAAATTAGTCTTTATTTGACATTGGCGTTAAATATGTCTCGCAGTCGTTTCGGCACCAAATGTGCCCAGTGCGGACGTCAGATCTATGCCAGTGATTGGGTGAGGCGAGCGCGCGGCAGCGTGTACCACCTGGCGTGCTTCGCGTGCTACTCCTGCAAGCGGCAGCTGTCCACCGGGGAGGAGTTCGGCCTCGTGGAAGGCAGGGTTCTCTGTCGAGGTCACTATGATACCATGGTGGACAACCTGCGTAGAGCTGCTGAAAACGGTTAGTAACCTTCCAGATCAGAGCGGACATTCACGTCCCCCACCCCCCACGTGATTTATGTATGGTCCTCACAATTGGAAAACAATACTGTACTGTAATGTACGTGGTCCAGTCTCAGTGTAAGAAAATGAACATAAATACGTTGTGAGTGTGGCTATGTAAATGACCTTTCCTGCTACCTGTAGGGACAGGACTGACTTTGGAAGGAGCCTTACCTTCAGACCAGGACAGCCAGCCCAGGCCAGCGAAGAGGGCACGGACATCCTTCACTGCAGAGCAACTCCAGGTACAGCCAGGGTAGCATGCTGTGCCCACTGTGTGTGTGTGTGTGTGTGTGTTTGAGAGGGGAAATAGTCAGATGGCTCAGCGGGTTAAGGCGTTGGCCTCATGATTGGAAGGTTGTGAGTTCGAACCCCGGCTGTGGCTATGTGATGTTGTGTCCTAATTGGGCAAGGCACTTCACCTTACTTGCCTTAGGGAGAATGTCCCTGTAATTAATGTAAGTCGCTTTGGATAAAAGCGTCTGCTAAATGAGGTATTATTATTGTTAAAATAGTGATGGCTGGTCTGAGTGTTCTGGCATGTTCTCCTAGGTAATGCAGTCCCAGTTTGCCCAAGACAACAACCCAGATGCACAGACTCTGCAGAAACTTGCTGACATGACGGGGCTAAGCCGAAGAGTCATACAGGTCAGGAAAACAAGATGTGCTGCAATGACATTGACAACAATACATCGTTCCATATATTATAGATAAAACTATCTAAATGATTCTATAAAAAGTATGATAATTTTTTGGGGGGAAACAATTAAGTGAATGAACTCTCAATTATTTTTTTCTATGTTTACTATCAATCTACCTCATAAAATCAGTCATTCTTTACTATATGGAAACTTAGTTTTTTCTGTCATTATGTAGAGTTGCTTCATTTGGTGGATTGCACACAGCTATACCAGGTTCCACCCCACAAAATATTTGTAATTTCTCAAATAGTAAAATATCTCAAGCACTGGAAAAGAAAAGGAAGAAATACTATGCATACTCTGCTTTAAAAAAAATTAAGAAATAAATACATTATTTCTTCACAGACTGATAAAGAAGGATAAGTCATAGAGATGTATTTTCTATTATCCATCAGGTTTGGTTTCAGAACTGCAGAGCGAGACACAAAAAGCATCCTCCACAGCCCAGCGCTCTGTCCCAGGGCCTCCCCCACTCCAGGATGCACTCTTCCCTGCCTGAAGACTTCCACTATCCCTTCAACAGCCCTGACCACCCCCACCTGATGGGCCTGCATGGATACCTGGACAGTGAGTCAGCCGTTCCTCAGCCAGGTTCGGGGGTAGACAGTGTCTGTTTCTTAGCCTTAACCACCATGGAGCCACGCACTCTCCAAGCCCTTGATTATCCGCTGCTCTCCTTACCCACGCCCTCCCGCACCGCCGTGGATGAAAGGGTCCGCTGCGCTCTCGTCTCTTTCCAAGTGCCTCTACTTAAGCAGATGTGTTTGTGTTTGCGTGTGTTCGCAGGCCATCCTTTCTCCGTGCTGGCAGGCTCCAACCATCTCAACCACCCGGCCGTGAGCTTGACTCAGCTGCCTCTGCGCTGAGCCCCGGTCCAACCTGGCTCTGGAGGTTCTGGCTCTCGAGGTCTCAGACGGCGGTCAGCCGTCCCAGCTGGACCCTCCTGCCTCTTCACAGGATTATGGTGTGTGGATGGGGATTTGAACGCCATCTGAACTGGAATTGGGCTTTTCATGGAGATGTTTTTTTTTTTTTTTTGTGACTCCTCTTGGAAAATTCTTCTGGAAGATCAGACACAAGACGAAAGGACGTGACTCAAAAATCACCCCCCACCCCAATTTGTTTGGGGTCCTGGATAACTTTTTGTTCTGTGCCCCTTTTCCATCCAAGTCACACTACCAAACCACTTTTTGGAAATCCAAATCAATTTTGTTTTCAACCCTGATGTTTAAAGATGTAAGAAATCAAAATGCATGAGTAGTGTTTCTCTGGACTGAGGATCCGGCTGACTCCGCAGACTGTGTTTTGTGTTGATGTGGTTTTGAAGTTGTTTAAATAGAACGTTCCGTTAATTTATTTTGACTTTACAGAGAAGCACTTTAGTAAATGTCCTTATATGCTGACTGCTAAAGTCATTTATTGTATATTGTAAATACTGTACGGATTTAATAAAATGTGCCTGTAAGTGTTGTGTAAACTCTGTGTATTTTCTCACTTTTTCCGTAATTTTTTTAGGCACACACGCACGCACACACACACGTACACACTGGAAGTCTTGTAGGATTAACACACAGTAGGCTATTTTACAAACACAATCGCAAACGATAAACCCAATAGGCCACCCATCAAAAGTCAAATGGCCGTCATAACCATCGATTATCCTCAATATTCATAGGTATGTAATGAACAAGGTACGGGTTGAGGACCCTCAATTTACAACCTGTTAAGGTAATGGGCAAACTATTATAAGCATTTCACTCAACATGATATTGATCGAGCACTCTGCTGGCTTTCATAAGACCTTTTAACTCAGATCATGTGAAGCACTTATATTGACTGCTTGACACTCCGACTGCCATTCTGGCAATGAAAACCACGACAGTTATGAACTCAGGGCAACAAAGGAGAGCTCAGTCCTGTCAATCTCTTCAGACGACAAACTCTTTTGTCAGTCTTTTAACCGGAACACTTAGGCTGAAGGGATCAATATGGGAAGGGGTGCGGGGGGGGGGTGGGGGGTTGTGGGTCAACTTCATACTTGGTCCTCGCCGAGCTACGTTGTTCCGAAGATGGGTTGATCGTTTCCATGGCGTCATTGACAGCCCCCAGCCCTGAAACTAGGTGTACGATGCAATTTCCACCCAAACTGTAGGAAAGCTGTTAGGGAATCGGGGCTAGTAATCAGAAGGTTGTGGGTTCGATTCCTGCCCGTGCCAGATGACGTTGTGTCCTTGGGAAAGGAGCTTCACCCTATTTGCCTCAAGGGGAATGTCCCCGTACTTGCTGTAAGTCGCTCTGGACAATATGACAATGACTAAACGTAAATGTATTGGTCCAAGTAAAGAATGCTAGCCACCCATAAGTGTATGATCTAGACAAACTAACCCTACAGTAGAGGGAGGTACAGGAAGAGTATGTAGCAGATGACTCAAAGGCAGTCTTTGTGCTTTGGGCCATGGCGATTAGAGATTTAATTAAAAATAGACTAGATTGGGCCGAGCCAGGTGTGAGGGCTTCAGGTTAAGTCTTGACTGAACCCACAAGGAGAGTGAGTTACCACAGCCAGCACGGGGAGAAGGAAATTAAAGATGGCTGATTAGAGACTGAGGTAGATAGGATATACAGTGCAACGTTTACCAGCAGATTCTTTCTGTTTTTGAATCGTCAACTTCCATAAGCTTGCTTGAATTGTCTTGTGCACAGATTTAAACCATTGAATACGACTGCAAAAAAATGCAAAACGTCTGTAATCAGAGTGTCATTTTAGGCAATAAAACATGAGAATAAAGAATCACTGAAAGGTTGATTCTACTGTATGCAGGCATGCAAAATCCTTTTTTTTATTTTTTTTTGTAAGTCTTTTGTTTTGTTGAATAAGAGCTGATTGTCAATCAGCCGTATTCCGGGCCCTGCTCTTAAACGAAACAGCATTTTTTAAACGTCTCTTTTTAATTCCCCCATCCCCACCCATGTCGGATTATCTCCCGTACGGTAACCGTTTGTCTATTGAGGGAGCGAGGCAGCGAAACGACACCGCTCCATCAAACTCCAAAATCGGCACATTCTGTCATAATGTCACGCCGCCTAAACTCGGTTGACGGGCAGGCTCAAGTACTTGCAGATGAGAAAGGCCCCGCCATGTTAATGAATAGCCGTCTGATTGCAAGATCCCTCGTGGTGAAACACGGCCGGTTGATGGGTGATTACGCCGCGGTGCTTTTGTTCCGAGTCCTCCGCAATCTCACTACAAAGGCCCGTGCAGACCTCTTCATCTATAAGCACCCACCGCCTAAAAAAAGGATTTAATTTTTTTAGGCCCCAAAAAAAGAGAAATAAATTAAAGGTAGAATGGAGGGAGAAGAGCGCGTCACATGCCTAAAGGCCCTGCTTCTCCTTTTTTTTCTTCTTCTTTTTTCTTTTACAGAACAGAGAACGAACCCTGCAGGGGCGGATCTAGAAAATTTTACATGGGGGGGCAAAGGTGTGGCAAGAGGTCTTGGCAGGGGGTCATGGGACAACAGTACGTGGGCAGCTGGGGGGGCAAGGCTCTCAAGTGGGGGGGCGGCTGCCCCCCCTTGCCCCCCCCGTAGATCCGCCCCTGGAACCCTGGAATTGGATTTGGCTGAATTCGGTGCTGCGAGGACGGGTTGCCCTCGTTCCCATAAAACGCTGGTAGAGACGCAGATGAGTCGATGTCAGGCATAGCTGGAAAACCCTTAATGCCATCAGACCTGAAGCCAATTCAGATTCAGAATATGTATCCCCGAGAGAAGGCAGCACACAGTCTCGTCAAAGCACACAGGAGTGAGGTAAAAGAGTAGAAGAGTGCACACAGGGATAAAGAGACAGGGGTAAAATAAGTAAGTAAATGCGCGCAAGGGGTACAGGCTGGGATTCAAATAGTCAGGAGATAAATAGTTGGGAGATACAACCCTATTGACTTAGGGTCATACAGACTAATAATAGGGGTTGTAATGTGTAATATCATATCTGTCGCCGAATTCAAATATATTTATATATTTAACCCTTTAGGGGCCGTGGTCTGCGTTCACTAACCGTCAGTGCCGCCGCTGTGGGCGCCAGTGAGACAGCTGGCACAGGGTTTGAAGACGGTGCCAGGCCACTCCAGTCTAGCCCTCTCAGGCAGACAGACAGCAAAGATGATGGCGAGGAATCTCGTCCGACCCATTCTTGTCTCAAGTCGGGCTCAATGGAGTTGTTTGCACCGTCTGGAGAGATCGAGAGATTTGTCTGTTTCCTCTTGGCCCAGAGTCTTTTGATGACGCTTTTGACAGCTGTCCAGGTGTAGTGACTGTGTTTGACCACCAGGGGAGGTCCAATCTCAATATTTCCCGCTATGGGTCTAAAGCAGACAACGTGTACAGTGTAACAATGTGGTAATAACTGGTATAAAGAGTAATACCAACTTAATACCAGCGTATTCGCTTTCTAGAAAGTATAATAACAACATAATAACGGTGTAACAACTTTGTAAAAACAGATACAAAGTGTAATAGCAGCATAGCAACTTAAAATCTTCACATAAATTGTTGTTTTTTCCACTGCCTTTTTTCAAACTCTTAGTCATCCATGGATTGATTCCTTCTGGATTTAACACAAAGTATAAACACAATCAAAAGCAGGGACACCATCATCAGTATAGCCAGTATTGCTACGGCAATACTACTTTTCATTGTAGTATTGCGTGACAATAATACTTTTCTCATGTGACATGATGGGATTTTTAGTTCAGATAACTGTGTTAACGATAGTTTTTCATGTTGCCAACTGCCCCCTCAAACTCCTTGTAATAGGCTAAATAGCCCATAATAAACAGGATAAATAGGTTAGTTTTAGGCAAATATATATGTCAGCAATGGAAAGTGATGTTGAAAACATCGTTGTTGTCACAAATCTACACAGTACAATTATGCTGTGTGCATAATATGCAAATGTCCCTGGGTTCAACAATCCCTGCCCCCGCCTACCTCTGGAGCCATTCCCAGGGGTTTTCCCTTTGTCTCTCTCTCCCTCTCCCCCTTTCTCTCTCTCTCTCCCTCTCCCCCTTTCTCTCTCTCTCTCTCCCTCACTCTCTCTCTCTTAGTCCCTCTCTCTTGTTCTTTCTCCCTCCCTGTCTCTTTCTCTCTTTCGCTCTTTTTCCCTCTCTCTCCCTTCCGCTCTCTCTCTCATTCTCCCCTGTATCTTTTGCTCTTTCTATCTCTCCCCCCTCTCTCTCTCCCTCCCTCCCTCTCACTCTCTTCTGCTCATTCTCCCTCACCCCCCTTTTCTTTCTTGCTCTTTCTACCGCTTCCCCCTCTCTCTCTCTCTCTCTCTCTCTCTCTCTCTCTCTCTCTCTCTCTCTCTCTCTCCCTGTCTCTCTCTTCTCCTGTTCTCTCTCTCCATTGTCCACTGGTCCGTCCCAGATCCACCCGTCCTGAGCCATCCCCAGGAGCTCCAGGTGGGTCGGGTTGCCAGGTATTCTTCTCCGGCTCAATAGGAGGAGGGGGGAGGCTGGATCAGAGACCCAGAGGCATGTCCGCCCAGCCAGCCGGTCCATCTCCCACCCAGGGCCAACAGAAACAGGGACTTTCCACTGAAACCTTAACCTCCAAAAAAAATGACCTCAGAGAATGATTAGCATGGCATTAGCATAGCACACAGCATTTCAATTAGAAACCGCTCGAATAAAAAGCGTTTTCAACACGCGGTTACAACATGGATTCAGTTGTTCTCTGTTCTTGTGGCGACCTGGATGTACATTGCATTGATTGGTTCTGCAAGTCTCGGAATCTCAGAATCTATTTTATTCTCTATGCAAGATACACAAACACAGAATTTACTTTGGCAGGAAAGAGCAAACATAGAACATATATGAAACATAATAACCAGGGTAAGGAACACAATGTAAGATACAAATAAGATACAAATAAGTGTGGAGTTAACAATAAGGAACAGGTGGATGTCACTGCTGGATTTGATAGGATGACAACTCTGGTGTCTTCTTCTGCTTTTCTCATACCTGAGGTGTTTTTACTTCACTGTTTTCGCAAACAAAATCTGCTGTGGAAAGATCTTAAATATCCCAGATTTGATTTGATCCATCAACCTAGTTCTTGATAACACTCTCCTGGGTGTTTCACCTTGGGGTGTCATGTGACACAGCATACCTAAGCGTTGGTGCCGTGCCATTGGCCCACGTCTGCGGTGACCCCGCCCCCTCCGTGCGGACCGAGGCCCGCCCCCTCGGTCCCCAGCCCTAAATCACCTGAGGCATCTTACACAGTCACAGCAGTCACCTCCTTTACCAAAGGGTCTCTCGACGCAGAACCTTCTAGAAACCCATATCCTGCACCCTCAACTCCAGGTAAGTAAGTGTCAGTTTTGGTAGGGAGAAGAGTGCAAACACGTTACTGATGTTTGTGAAGTGAGTGATTTAGTGTATCTTGAAAGGGAGAGAAGAGTTTGTGAGTGTGTGGTTGATCTGGGATGTGTTGTTGGAAAACGGTTTCGCCGTCAGGTGAACCGATTCATTATGTGCAAATCCACATAGTCTGTAATCAATGTCATTGGAAATCAATTGGCACTGGTAGCAGTATGTTTGTAAAAGTTAGGTATCTATATGTATACGTGTTTTGGTCACTTAAAAATGTTTTCGTGACAGTTTAAGCCTGTTGTCCTTTGAGAGGTTTGTCGACAGACCAGCACTTTCAAACCGCGGCAAGGCGACTTCCTGACGTCTGCCCTCCCTCCGCAGCGGACAACATGGCCTCCGCTTTCTCCGTGCGTAGCTACTCGGTCCGCCAGCCCCAGTCCTTCTCCAGCATGTCGCTGAGGGACAGCGGCCGGAGCCCTCGCTCCAAGCCCCCCGTCTCCTCCTCCGGAGGAGGAGGAAGCCTGTCCCTCTCCCGCTCGCTCTCCGTGGGGAACGGCCTCAACTTCCTGGGCTCCGGCCTCTCCCTCAACGGCATGGGGGCCGGGGCCAGCGACAAAGAGACCATGCAGGGACTCAACGACCGCCTGGCCAACTACCTGGACAAGGTGAGGTCCCTGGAGCGATCCAACGGCGAGCTGGAGCTGAAGATCAAGCAGATGATGCTGGAGCGGGCTCCCAAGGGCCACGACATCGAGGCCATGATGGCGCAGGCTCACGCCATCGGCCAAGAGGTCAGGGTTCATTCCGACGCAGCCGGACGCTTTTATCAAAAACGCTCACGGAGGGATTTTGCGTTTGTTCCTCGAGAGCCGTGTTCTCGCGGAACTCGTTGGGACAAGAGCGCGTTCGGTACAGCGTGCTTGTTTCGATTTGAGTTGTTGACCCCCTTCTCTCCGCCCCCCCCCCCCCCCTTACCCGCCAGGTGAGAAAGAAGACCCTGGAGAACGCCCGGATCATGCTGGAGATCGATAACGCCAAGCTGGCCGCCGACGACTTCAGGATCAAGTGAGTGACGGACAGAGGGGCTATTCTTCCTCCCCCCCCCCCCCCCGCCCCCCGCCCCTCCGGGAGTTTCGCGCGAGGGTGCGAGTCGGCGTTGCGCTGTGAATAAATGACCTCTCTGTCAGGCTGAGAAATCGGAGCCCGTTCCCACGGTGCTCTCACGCGAACGGGGGGCGCGTTCACAGCGACCACCCCATCAGCGAACCTGGAGCCTCTGATGGATAGATGGGGGGGCGGGGGGGGGGGGTGGTGGTCAGGGAGATAGCATGCGTTTCAGAATAACCTGACATTTTGGCAGGGTGAGGTGGCTAGGAGAGAAGCTGGCAAAGAGTAAGGGAGTCGTGCGGCACAGCGGGTTAGGGCGTTGGGCTCGTAATCAGAAGGTCTCCGGTTTAATCCCTGGCTGTGGCAACGTTTGTCCTTGGGCATGGCACTTCACCCTACTTGCCTCAGGGGGGAATATCCCTGTACTTGCTGTAAATCGCTCTGGATAAGCGCTGAATGTAAACGTGAGTAGCAGTGTTCGTGAGCGGGGGGGGGGGAAGTTATGTCCTGGGTTTGGCATGCACGTGTGCGCTTGTTTGTTTTTGTGCGTTAGTGAGTATGTAATATGTGTGTGTTCATCCCGTATCATTAGATGGGAAGGGGAGGCAGCCTTGTGCCAGTCTGTGGAGAGAGACTGCCTGGCTCTGAGGCGGGCAAAGTCGGACCACGACCAGATCATAGCCACCCTCAGAGGAGACCTGGACAGCCTGAAGGAGGAGCTCTACTTCCTGAAGAAGAATCACGACGAGGTGAGATCTCCCCAGCGGGTCTCTCTCTTGTCTGAGAAGGAGCAGCGTGTGTTTGCACATCAGACTAATTACCTCGCAAGTTGTCAAGGGATGGTGGGGGGGGGGGGGGGGGGGGGGGGGAGTGCGTGCGAAGGGAGGGGGTGGGAGGGGGTGATTGGGACGACTTTCAAAAGTTCACAAACCTTTGGAAAATGCTTTCTCACGGAGTTATACCCTAAGCCAGTGGTTCTCAATTCCGGTCCTCAGGACCCACTGTCCTGCATGTTTTAGATGTTTCCCTGCTTCAACACACCTGATTCAAATGAACTGGTCCTTATGAAGCCCAGCAGAAGCCTGATAATGACAATGTATTAGAATCAGGTGTGTTGGAAGAGGGAAACATCTAAAACATGCAGGACAGTGGGACCCTGAAGACCGCAATTGAGAACCACAGCCCTAAGCACAGTTGAGGATTTTCGCTAACTTCAACTGCTCCCCTCGCTAACGCTCAGAGGACCGAAGGATAGCAGTCGCTGAAAACCGATCATGTGTGTTCAGACACACCCAGATCTCTAATGTCTTTGTGCTGTGAGATGCGATGATCACTTAAGACACACAGCTCCTGAAAGACACACAGGGGTTGTTGTGTTTTGATAACCAGGCGTGGTGTCCAGGATGTGGTCAGGTACAAACCTTGCTCAGAGTTAGCTAGAGTTCGTTCCAAGAACAGGTTTCATCTCTTCTGTGAAAAGTCAGGGTAGAAGCACGATTCAGTCATATTACTTTAGCCTGTAGATTTACTGGGTCTAGCCTGTAGTCTCCCTGTATGTTTACCTACCTATATCCCTCTGCCTTCCCTTCTCCCTCCCTCTCCCTCCCTCTCCCTCTTTCTGCCTCCCTCCCTCCCTCCCTCTGCCTCCCTCTCTCCCTCCCTCTGCCTCCCTCTCTCCCTCCCTCTGCCTCCGCTGCATCCCTCCCTCACTCTGTCTCCCTCTCTCCCTCTCTGCTCCCTCCCTCACTCTGTCTCCCTCTCTCCCTCTCTGCCTCCCTCTGCCTCCTACCCTCTACCTCCCTCCCTCCCCCTGCCTCCCTCTGCCTCCCTCCCCCATGCCCTCCCTCCCTCTGCTTCCCTCTGCCTCCCTTCACCTGCCCTCCCTCCCTCCCTCTGCCTCCCTCCACCATGCCCTCCCTCCCTCTACTTCCCTCTGCCTCCCTTCACCTGCCCTCCCTCCCTCTGCCTCCCTTCCTCTGCCACCCTCCCCCACTCTCTTCCTGCCTGTCTGCTGGTGTTCCTCCCCTGCAGGAGATGGTCGCCTTGAAGACCCGTCTGGCCAGCGAGCAGGTGACCGTGGAGGTGGATGCCGTCCAGGGCCCTGACCTGGGGGCCATCATGGCGGAGCTGAGGGTCCAGTACGAGGGCATCACCCGCAAGAACAAGGAGGAGGCCGAGGCTTGGTACCTCAAGAAGGTCCGTGGTTTCAACTCAGTGGTTTCAACTCACAAACCCAAAAGTGGCTGGAATCCCAGAAAGCGTATCGATCAGCATGTCTGTTGATAATAATAATAATAATAATAATAATAATAATACATTTGATTTAAAATGTGCTTTTCTATAACCCAAAGCTCTAACATGATTCCATAGGTTATGTGTTGTGCATTGAAAAATATTCCGTTACGGCAGCACGAAACTGTGATGTGATTGGTTGTGTGCGTGCGTGTTTGCGCAGCTGGACGCCGTGCAGTCGGAGGTGAAGGAGAGCAACGAGGCGCTGCGCTGCGCTCAGGGCGACCTCAGCGAGAGACGCCGCTTCCTGCAGGCCCTGGAGGTGGAGCTGGACAACCTGCGCAAGCAGGTACTGCCACCCCTCCGACCCACCGGACAGGGAGACGGGAAAACCGAAAGAGGACTTTTATTCTGAAAGAATCCGACCTTTTTACGGTGCAAGATCTGAGAAATACGTTTGAATGGGCTTTTAGAAAGGACTGTTAGCCAGTGAGTGGGTGACAGCTCTATGCTGTTTCCTCTTTGTGGTATTGACAGGTGGTTGAACGTATCCTCCTCATTCATCACTTTGACAGGGCACAAACAAACGCGAGGCTTGTATGTGTGCTGTCTGTTACATGTGGGTCTCTGTAGGCTTTCTGTACACACACAGGCATAGATCGACAATGGAAACATTTCCCAGGGAAATATATATATATTGCGGTGCGTGTGTGCTCAGCCCCAAGTGATAAATGGCCACCTTATCCATGGAGAGTAAGGTTGGTGTGACGGTGATGACATTATAGCTTGTCTCGCTGGTCGTATAGCAAGGCACGGTGGCAGGTTGTAAATTGATGAACCAGGTGTACAAGCCTAGAGCATGCTTGTAATATGAGCCCATATTTACATTTACATTCATTCATTTAGCAGACGCTTTTATCCAAAGCGACTTACAAGAGAGAGCTTTTACAAAGGGCATCAGTCATTGAGCATAGCGACGTGATAGACCCCGAACACAGTCGTTTTTTTAGATCGTGAATCATACATCATGAGAACCAATAAGTGCCAAGGGAAGAACTATAAATGCATAACACAACGATTGTGAACATAAAGCAACAAAAGCTATATAGAAAGCCATGTAAGATAGCGTAAAAATCTAACTAGATTTGAGCATCTTGGGCTTTTTTTTAAAGCACCTTAATTACATTTCCAATGAGTCATTTAGCAGACGCTCTTATCCAGAGCGACTGAACAGTAAGTACAGGGACATTCCCCCCCTGAGGTAAGTGGGGTGAGGTGCCTTGTTATTATCAACTCAGAAGAATTCAAGGGGGAGTCATTGGCTGAGCGGAGAAAGTGGTTTCACCGATCCTATAACTCACGGTTGTCGGTTCGTTTCGTGCTCGGTCTTCAGGTGGGCGTGATGGAGGGGAACCTGAGCGAGACGAGCCTCAAGTACACGGCGGAGATGGAGCGCCTGCAGGCCGCGCTGAGCCAGCTGGAGGACGAACTGTCCCAGCTGCGTCTGGACATGCAGCGCAACAAGACCGACTACGAGCAGCTGCTCCGCATCAAGCAGAACCTGGAGATGGAGATCGCCACCTACAGGCGACTGCTGGAAGGGGAGGAAATGTAAAGGAGGTCCCTTGAAAGCGGCGGTGTCAAGGTCGTCCCATCGAGGGCTCGAGAGGGTGCAGGTTTTCGGGTCAACCGAGGACTACACCCCAGCTGATTTCACTAACGAGTTTCCCCACCTTAATCAGGTGGTGTAGTGCTTGGTTGAAGTGAAAACCTGCACCCTCTTGGCCCTCGATGGCACGAGTTTGACCCCAATGCTTGCAAATATCATACAATCACAAACGTGGTAGGCAGAGGTGGATAGAGAGGGTCAAATACCCCCCTAATATCTGTGGGATCCTTCAAAAACAGAGACTTAATTTGAAACAAATGACCCATTTCTATGTAAAAAGCCTCACAAACAGGTAGCTTAAACACTCCCCTTCTAGCTAAATCCCCCAACAATGTAATTAATCTTATGCCCCTGTCCAGTACTCAGTAATCAGTAACCATTCATTAGAGTAAAAATAGATTTAATTTCATCATCAAACCTGTCAAGTACTGACAGTTTTTTTTCCATTTTCCCTGCAGGGTAAAAGAGATACCACCCCCTAAAAGTAAGTACTATGTTAAATGTTTTCACATTCTAATAGAATAGCTCTACAGCACTACAGTTCCAGGGGTATATTGTGTATGTGTTACACTGTAGGTCATTTCATATTCATAGACAGTTGGTTGTGAAGCAGACGGTCCCATTGGGGAATACCAAAGACTGACTGGACTCTGATCGACATGATTTCCCACATCAAATAGACGAACCTATCAGAGTGTAATTTCAGTCCAATCAAGACAACATTGCTTATCAGATGACAAACATGGCTGCATTCCATGGTGGATGCCGGGCCGTGAGAATGGGTGAGCTCTTGGATTCCGGGTCCCCTGGGTCGTTTCCGCTGAAGTGGCCACGCCACTTCTTTTGGACTCAGTATCGCCCCGCCGTCATCCGTGCTATTTGATACAGGGGCAGCGGTGTCTGAACCCCCTCCCCCACTCTTCAACTTAGTTGCGTTCATGTGCAAGTGCGTCCTTTCTGGCAAAAGGAGGACATTTACCTCAGGGATGGAGTGACACAGAAAAGATTCTAAGCGTTCTTAAAAATGAAACTGCCTTTCTACCATTAGATTTACATTTGCCAAACGCTCTTATCCAGAGCGACTTACAGCAAGTGCAGGGACGTTCCTCCACGGTAAGCAGGGTGAAGTGCCTTGCCCAAGGACACAACGTCATGTTGACACAGCCGGGGTTCGAACCAGGGACCTTATGATTACGAGCCCAACATCATACCTGACTGCCCCACACGACTCCTGACTACCATTCCCTTTACGTTTACATTTAGTCATTTAGCGACTTCCAAGAGAGAGCTTTACAAAAGAGCATCGGTCACCGATCATAACAACGAGAAACGCACACTTTGGCCCCCTTAGCCTCCAGATGTACTGGGTACGTCACTTTGGATAAAAACCCCGTCTGCCAAATGAACAACAAAAGGGGGAAAGACCCTGAACGTATGGGTTTAACGATGATGAGCCGAGCGGCCTGTGTCTGTGTGTCGCAGAGGAGCCCGAGGTGAGGACGAGGAAGATCGTGAAGGTGGTCACCCAGACCATGGTCAACGGGAAGGTGGTGGACGAGTCCAGCGAGGTGGAGCAAATCGAAGACACCAAGAAGTAGAGGAGGAGGATGGAGGAGCCGGCCCGTCGCCGCCCCCCCCCGCCGCGAATTGCGTTGGTGGGATCGGGGTTTTTCGTGGCGGGGGTTGAAGGAACACCTGAAGGAATCAGAAGTTGAAGAAACATCTGGAAAAGTTTTATCGACTGTTTTGAATAAAGGAGAACATCAAGATGTGTAGTCCTGTATACTGACTGTGTTGAGTCATGGTCTGTATGTGATCTGACTGTGTGGTGTGGTGACGGAGGAAAATAAAATCGCTTTCGCATCTGCGCTGCATCCTGTCCATGTGATTGGTGTGGGATTTACATTTTACATTGAGTCATTCAGAGCAGACGCTCTTATCCAGGGCATTCCCCCCCTGAGGCAAATAGGGTGAAGTGCCTTGCCCAAGGACACAACGTCATGTAGCCACAGCCAGGAAGCGAACAACATTCCCAGGGCCGCCATCGTCAGTATTGCCATTATTGCCACAGCAATACTGCTTTTCATTGCAGTATTGCCTGGCAATACCATACATCAACTTCCACTTGAAAAATATGCGAACGCCTGTGAAAAACTAAAAATAATCCTTCAAATCAATTCAAAATACGTTGGGCTGAGGATTTCCACTAACACTATAAGTTGACTCAATTTAACTCAGTCAAAGCAACAAGATCACGTGATTGGGTCATCAAATATTTTTTACAGTGTAAGAGTTTATGAAATAGCTACAACAATTTTAGTACCCAATTTGATGTTATCCCACTGCAAAACAAACAGTAAAAACAAAAAAATCCTCCATGAATACACACAATCGATCTCACAACCTTCCGACCGCAAGGCCAACGCCATAACCCGTTGAGCCACCTAACTGCCTCATTCAGTATTTACCACAAAGTATAAACCACGATCAAAAGCATGGTGGTCGCTTCTTGGTCAGCGTTCCACGTTAATGTTTCAGGTCGGAGTTAATTCGACTACTTCCCTAACCCCTGTGACTGTGTGGCTCGTGTCCCTTTATGGAGAAAGAAACCAGGGGAGAAACCAAAATCACTGGGTGACCTAACAACAGGTTCTCGGATGTCAAGGCTTTTGTGTGTGTGTGTGTTCGTGTGTGTGTGTGCGTGCATGAAAAGAAGAATAACGTTATTAAATGAAGTGACTTCATTAAGATGAAGTGAAAACCAACGAAAGTCACCATTTCACAGCCAAATATGGGGCTTCCAACTAAAAGCTAATTTCATGATATACCGTCCGTTTCATGGTGACATCCTTGGCATCTTCTTTTTACGAAACTCAACACAGTGTTGAAGTCATGAGCACCTTTTGTCCTGTTTTTCTGGGTCACTGTTACACCTAAAGCCATATCAGATGGCACATCAGGCTACAATTCCCATGACGATTTACTCTACCAACAGACCCCAAATACCAAACCTGAAAATCTGGTTCTGTGTTCATTACATTTCCTAGAATCTCTTGTGGAGCTAACACAGCACACACAGATCCTATTGAAATAAAATGGATGTCTCGGTAAGATATAATTCCTAAAATGTCAGACAACCATTGCCTTTAAGCTTTAAGTGCAGGTGGAATTGATATCCCATGTTGCCAAGTGCCAAGTGCACACTTTAACCAGTGTTGGCTGAGACTGGACTTTGGCCACTGATCACTGGAGCATCATGGGTAGGGATATAGTGTGTCTGTGAGTGTGTATGTACGGTAAATATATCCCTTTTCAGCCTTTCCACTTAGAGTCATTCCACGGCCTTGCGCTAATGGTCAAAAAGCTATTCCCGTGGTCACTGTAGCCCACAATGCTAAGAGTACTGGGTCATTTTCTTGAAGGTGTTGACTGATTTAATGGGCTGTTGACACACATTATCACAACACAGTGGCATGAGATACTCTCAGTGGTAATCTGACCTTAAAGGAACAGTGTAAGGGAAAATTGATGCTTCAAATATGCTCACAGTCATCTCACTTTTATTCTCGAAAGTTAAAAATATTTAATTATAAATACAAATACAATATATTTTTTTCTCTCCTTCAGTCAAAACAAAAGAGTTTAAACAACATTATGCGATGTTTGAAAAACACTTTTGAGTAGAGGAGGGCACAAACAAGGTGTGTGTGTGTTCACAAACACACACACACACACACGGATCTGGGCACACGCGTGTGTGCGCGTGTTTTCGCTTGTAATCGATGCGCGTGCGACCGTTTCACGTGTAAAAGTGTGGAACAGCAGCCGGTTAATTATTAAAGATCTCATGGCTTGTCTATGGAAACAGCCTTGTCCAAACCAAAGAGTGGCGCTTTAAACAGTCACCCCACATCTAGACTGTCTCCTCCCTCTTCAGTCACCGCTGCTCCGTACACGATCGGCCATTTTTCTAGAACGATTCTAGAAATGAAATAAATACAAGCTTTGGTGGGGTTCCACCCGGAAAGAGTGGCCTGTTTATTTAGCCATTTTCCCAGCTATAGGTGAATATATTTTAATTACATAAGCGGAGCGTAAGAATATATTGATTTTGTCATTTTAAAGACTGGTGGCTTCGATTTTAGAGCCTCTTCTAGATAATGGATCAATAAGGCTGGAATGGGACGTTTAGCTGACAGATGACATACAACGTAATTGTTTCCATAAACCAAATGATTCAACTGTTGATTTCGTTTTTTTGTTTGTTGCTGAACCATGCAAATGTGTTCAGAAGGTCTTTTGCTGGTTGCAGCGTCCGCTGTAATATCATGCCGTGTCATATATCTAAGGGAAATATTCAACAATTGAATCTACTTAGATTGTATTAGACACCAGCCCCCCCCCCCACCCGCCCCGAATTCACATACTCGCGTTTAATACTTACTACTACAGTTCGAACCACGGCTGTGTCAGCTTGACGTTGTGTCCTTGGGCAAGGCACTTCACTACACTTGCCTCAGGGGGAATTACCCGTGTACTTATTGTAAGTCGCTCTGGATAAGAGCGTCTACTAAATGTAAAAACGGATTGTCATCAGAGGAATGGGGGAGGTAATAACTTTGTAATCGTTGTCTAGAACATCTGAATGCTGAATAATTACCAGGTAGGATTGAAGTCTAATGAATGTTTGGATTCAAGTCTAATGACGGCTAAATTAATACATGAATGTGTTATTTAGAGTAGTGTAGGTGTAACCAAGGACAGCTCTTGTATTTGACAGTGTTCTGGTTTCCAGGTTCTCCCATGTAAGGCGCCATGACCCAGAACCCGGTGATCCTCCAGTTCCATTTCTCCACCTTTGGGGACTCCATGCTGCAGAAGATGAACCTCCTCCGCCGGCAGAGCCGCTTCTGCGACGTCACGGTGCGCATCAACGACCTGGAGGTCCCCGGCCACAAGGTGGTGTTTGCCGCCGGCTCCACCTTCTTGAGGGACCAGTTCATCCTCCAGGACTCCAGGGACGTCCAGATCTCCACCACCCAGGAGGCGGAGGTGGGTCGGCAGCTCCTCCTGTCCTGCTACACGGGTCACCTGGAGCTTCCAGAGCTGGAGCTGGTCAACTATCTGACCGTGGCTAGCTTCCTCCAGATGGGCCACGTCGTGGAGCAGTGCACCCAGGCCCTCAAGAAGTTCATCAAGCCCTACCCGCAGCTGAACCCCGAGAAGCAGGAGGAGGAGAGGCCCTCATCCCGCCACCCAGGCCTGGAGCCCCCGGAGCCCCCTCCGGCCGTGTTCCACGTGTCAGACGACGAGGACGAGGACGAGGACGACGTCATCATGGAACCCAGGACTCCGCCCCACGGGCAGGCGGAGCCGGGGCGCGCCAAGGACAGCCCCATCACCATCGTGAAGGTGGAGTCCGTGAGCGAGGGGGCCTCCGACGCCGAGAGCCCCCCTTCGGGACGCTACCTCTCCGGCGGCCAACCCCCGTCCCCCCTCCACTCCCCCGAGGCCCAGCACTCGCTCATCAACTCCACCATGGACGCGCACTCCGGCGAGATGGCCGGCCTCCCCATGCCGGAGTACCAGCTCAGCCTCCCTCCCCCTGCCGTCCCCACGGGCCGGGGCAGCGGTCTGGTCGGCGGGCACCTGCGGAACTTTGACAAGTCCCTCCAGTGGTACCACCAGTGCCCGAAATGCGCCCGCGTCTTCCGCCAGCTGGAAAACTACGCCAACCACCTGAAGATGCACAAACTGTTCATGTGCCTGCTGTGCGGGAAGACCTTCACCCAGAAGGGTAACCTCCACCGGCACATGCGCGTCCACGCCGGCATCAAGCCCTTCCAGTGCAAGATCTGCGGCAAGACCTTCACCCAGAAATGCTCCCTCCAGGACCACCTGAACCTGCACAGCGGGGACAAGCCTCACCGCTGCAACTACTGCGAGATGGTCTTCGCCCACAAGCCCGTCCTGCGCAAGCACCTCAAGCAGATCCACGGGAAGAACAGCTTCGACAACGCCCACGAGCGCAGCGTGCACGACGTCATGCCCGACGGCGTGCTGGACTTTTGAGTGGGGGGGGAGGGGGGGCGGGGGTTGGTCCGTGTTGGCCCGTGTTGGCGGTTGGGGGGGGGTCCATGTTGGTGGCGCTGGTGGCGTCCATGTTTTTTAAACCATGTTGGTTACGTTTACGGAAGGATTATTTAAGGTACTCTGGAACACGTCTGTGTTGAACGGCATTTTTTATGTAAATATACTGTCGGCCTATAAATATGTGACTTGATTCTTATATAATAAAAAAAAAGATTAAGCTTCCGAATCCCAGTTTAGAGTTAAATCCATACCATTTTAGAGTAGGTTTAGCCGTTTAAGTTCGCTGCAAGTGTTCTTTTGTGACAACGTATGTGCCAAAGTGTTGTTTAATGACTAAACGGACAGGATTTACCTTCTCCCATAGAAGGTAACATGGGGCCAAAGTGAAAACTGTGTTTTCAGATCCATGGCGTTATCGGTATTACAATCACGTAGATAATAAACATCGGGTGTTGTAACGTCAACATGTTGTATTCTTCTTAAAGAATGTTTTGTGGTCAACTTTAATCTTCTTAATTATATACAACATATGGTTAAAAATCCTGAATAGAATAAACTATTTTCCACAAGTGTGTCGTGTGGCTGAACGAAGTCCGTAGTCCGAAATCGGGCTAGTAATCAGAAGGTACGCGGCACGAACCCCGGCTGTGGCAACATGATGTTGTGTCCTTGGGCAAAGGCACTTCACCCTACTTGCCTCAGGGGGAAATGTCCCTGTACTGTAAGTTGCCCTGGATAAGAGCGTCTGCTACATGACCAAAAAATTCAAATGTATCATTAAAATAATGTAAATGTTATTCTGACGGTGATAGCTTGAAATATCCAGAAGAGGGCAGTGTTTGAACACAATATCGCATCATCTGACAAGTATGGCTCCTACATTGCAATCAACGCATTGTGTGCGCGTGTGTTTGCCTGCACGCACACTCCTAGAGCGCTGCTCAATTATGTAAACGGGCTTCTAATTAATTTCATAAACTCATTTGACCAGAACAAACCTTTTTTCACTCTTGATTCAGCTCCCAGTATGCGAATAGCCTTTCAATTAGCCTCTCAACATACTGTCAATTCAACTTTAACAGCTAGTCTTATCGGCACACACACAATAGCCGCAGTGGGACTTTTATCACTATAGGTGGATACATCCACTCAGTGCTGAAACGATAATTCCAGGTTCAAAAAACTGCTCTTATCTACGTGTTTGGCATCCTCTACCCCCCCCCCCACCACCACCCCCACCCTTCTCTCTCCTTCCTCCTGCCTACAGTTAGGTGTGCGGTGTGTTTAATAAATGGGCTGCATTGTAGAAATGCGGAGCCCTTTGTTTAAAACGACTTGCCGTCTAGAAATAGCACCAAGCTCCTCTCAGAGGCGAGCATCGGTGCTTCCTGCCGTTCGCCATGCACCGGGACCCTCACTGGAGCCTTTTGTTCTGAGACGGCTCCAGGGAACACAGAGGCCACTAGGCTCCCAGTCCTGACTGGACGGGGAAGAGTTTGGCATGGCCGCGCGTGCCGGGGGGGCGGAGGACGTTCCCAGAATGATGCTCCCGGTCGACTCCCTGGCAGGTTTATCCACAGAGGGGGTGAGGGGGACATGGAGCAGGCGTGGGTCTCGCTCTGGGGAGCAGGGGGAGCTGTTAGCTGGGAACACATCCAGGGTGGGAGCTGGTTGGTTGATGGGCAGTGGATGGATGGATAGATGGGGGAGTCGTGGTGCAGTCAAAGTGTCGGGTTAGTAACCAGAAGGTACCTGGTTCAAACTCCGGCTGGGTCAAAATGACGTTGTGTCTTTGGGCAAGGCACTTCACCCTGCTTGCCTCAGGGGGAGAATGTCCCTGTACTTGCTGTAAGTCGCTCTGGATAAGAGCGTCTGCTGAATGACTACATGGAAATATGGATGAAAGATGGATAGATGGATGGATAAGGGACGGAAATATGGACAGATGGAGGGATGGATGGACATTTCGTATGGATGCCGGAAAAATAATCTTCTCTGTATGGAGCCTTAATTAATAACAATGTGTCTTTAGCGCTTCTGCTCAGAAATCTGGGATTGCAGCCAGCCCCTCTGAACGTGTTTCGGCGGAATTAACACAGACGCGTCGCCTTAACGTCTTCGTCGAGTTCAAGCGGTTTTGAGAAGTGTACAGAGAAACGCTTCGAGCAACTGTTCAAATTCTTTGGATGGCCGAGTCTCGAACGAGAGATTTGCTTACGTGGAACTGTCATAATAATCAATTCGTTGGTGATCCATGAGGGAGGTTTCCTGTAAGCGTCCCCTTCGGAGGACAGCTTAATGGAAGAAGTATTTGGAGCTTGCTATTGGAGGTTAAAAGTGAGTCTCGCGTGTTGCTCTCCCTGTCTCGAGGTCTAATGAAATAGCGGCGCTTATGACGTAGAATCAACGTTCTGAGGCTGTTTGTCCGTGTGTGTGGAGAGTAGGGGGAGAGACTGTGACGGAGAGGCGAGGAGAATGTGTGTGTGTGGAGAGTATAGGGGGGGGGTTGTGACAGAGAGACAGAATGTGTGTGTGTGTGTGTGAAAGGGGGGGTAATGTGACAGAGAGACGAAGAGAACGTGTGTGTGTATGTGCGCGGGTGTGTGGAGAGTATGGGGGGGTTGTGACAGAGAGACAGAATGTGTGTGTGTGTGTGATGGGGGGGGGGGGGGTGTGTGTATATGTGCACGTGCGTGTGTGCGGAGAGTGGGGGGGGGGGGGAGGGGCGGGGCTGTGACAGAGAGAGAGAGAGAACACGCGTGTGGGCGGGTGGGTGCGAGCGTTTGCCGCGAGTCCATGTCCTACGCATGTTCCTTTCCCCGTGCGATCAGGATGGCCCGTTCTTCCCACGCAATCCTCCGGGTTCCCGACCCCTAGCGCAGACCCCGCTGAAAGCTACTCCATCCCGCGGTGAGAAGGCGGAATACAGCCCTGCAGTCAGGGTCCCG
>CM059309.1:5115000-5225000 GCA_030340665.1 Neosalanx taihuensis | reverse complement strand
GCACCCCGTGTTTGGGCTGCTTGGAGGGGCGCAAACCCCCCAAACCCCCCAGCCAACGGCCCGTTCCTTCATGCCAGGTGTAAGGTCCACCCCACCAAGCGCGGGGTGAGTTTCTGGCTTCTTCTAAGGCGTCAGTCCTTGGGAGCGTGCAGCATTGCACTTGCGTCGAGGAGGCGGGGTTTGGGTTCTGCAGCGTTGGGTGTGCGGAGGCCCCTCTGCCCCCCCCCCCCCCCCCCCCTCCCACCCCACGTTAGGCGTCCGTGAAGCCGCCTGTCCTTTTTTTAAGGACGTTTGTAGGCAGGAACCTAACGAGGTTCTCCAGGGTTCTCCTCGATTGTTCCACAAGGCGACGGCGAGGTTCTGAGGCTGTCTGGGATCGCAACGAAGCGACGAGGACCGTGTTCGAGAAGGAAAAACCAACGAAGCGTTTGAAAGGGAAAGAAGCACGCTAACGAAGAACAGCAACAGTTCAGCATCGTTCAGATGCCTTTGTAAACATCTACTGAAATGAAATGTAAAAAAAAATAAAAAAATACATATTTTAAAAAGATGCTTAGTTGTCATAACCACTAAAGTGCAAAAAATATATTTTTCTCCTCCACCAAAGACGTTTTGAGCTGAAAGCTTGGCTAATGTTCTCCTAGTTCTCTCAGGGGCATGCAGAAGAACCTCGTGGCGAAGGGGGACACCTCACGTACCTTCCTCGATTACGTGAAGTGGCGTGGTTGGGGGGGGGGATGTGGGGGTGGGGGGGGGTGTTCTACGATGAGCCGAAGGGTGTGAGGTTAGCAAAGGCCAGCTCAGAATATTCTGGAGTCGGACCATGCCCCCCCCCCCCCCCCCCCCCAGAGACGAGAGATTAGAGATTTTTACCCCTTGCGTCTTGTATAACAAAAGGATCGCTTTTGAAGTCGGGTGTTGGAGGCAGGCGCAAAGCATGTTTATTCAGTGTTGAGTTCCGCAGGAGAACGTTGACGTCGGCACTTTGTTTTTGTATTTTCCAAGACGGACGACTGCATGCCCACAGGCACGAAGGCTTATCCGACCGGCTGGTCTTACATGTGTGAAGAAACAAGTTTATTTATTCAGAACTAGCATTAGCTGTCGGTATATCTTTCCCTGGACAGGCTGTGCGGAGACCCGCTTGTGAAACGACCTTGTGATCGCAAGCCACGGAATCTGAGGAAAACATCCCCATCGATCTCGATGGCTATAGCGTCGTGTTGAGCAATAATTCCTTTCAGGGGAGATTTTTCCACCAGATAAAGAGATTCGGACTTCGAAACAGTCGAGTCATTCTCTCTCCGTCTGGATCCCAGGTTCTCCTGGGGCTGGGATGGGGTTCTGCTGCGGCCTCCGGGGGCTGAGATGAGGTGGACGGGTTGGGTTGCGGAAACACAGAAGAGACCTGGTTCGTGGAACGCTAGGAGGCAAGAACTGATTAGCTCTAACAGGAGATGTGTCCCAAGATGTATAAATACTTGATGTAAATAGGTTCTTCTTAGTCATGGTGGCCATAAATGGCTGTGGAGTGTTTTCTTAAACTTCTTGAGCTATTTATGGGTCGGTATGTAGGTTGGAATAGAGGTGGATGAAAAGGAGAATTTACTACGTGGGGAAGTTTTGTCATGCACTGTACTGTACTATACACATTCAGAGTTTTTAATACAATCTCACATCAAGGAGAAAAGGTTGTTTGCGCAAACTGTGCTGGTTTAGATGAGATAAACCTTTATTTGTCCTCCAGGGGTGGATATTGAGAAACTCTGTGAATTCATTGGATTTCTACTGAGGACGTTTACCTATTTAGCAGTTTGTGACATTTTGCAACTAGCATCTGATGTGAAAGACACTCACAGATCACAAGACATTTTTACGCATGATACCGATAGAAAGACCCTGATATGCTGATGTTTATCGATAAACGTTGCCGTTTACACGGGCGAAACCTCGACCAACTATAGAAAACCATACGGTCGGAACCATTATATTTTTGTATCGATTCACGGGGAACTTTATAGTGCGCCGACACGCACTTTTTAGAAATAACTAATGCAACGCGTCTGTTGAAATTCATTATTCAGCATTGCTGAGCTCTCCTCAGCCTCAGCTGTGTGTGTGTGTGTGTGTGTGAGGGGGGAGGGCGGGGGGCACAATCTCACAATCCGGTTCTATCTGTCTCTAGACGATGCGAACAGCTCCATAACCCCGAACGACGTTACAACAAGGCCTTTTTGGACGGACGAACAAGGCCGTTGATTCGGGATGTGCATGACCCCCGCAGAACCCCCCCCCCCCACCCACCCCCCCCCCCCGGTGCGCTCGCGTCCGATCTTGTAAGCCGGTGGCAAACAGTCCGATTAGTTTCTTTTCTATAAAGTTATTCGTTGGAGGACATTCATGACAGCACGGTTATACTGTAAAAAGTCTTAGATATCTTGATCCACTAAGTAGTCGACTATCTCTGCATCGTCATACTGGATGGTATACGATTCCCAGAGGGTTATTTAATGCCTTGGTGTGGCTGGGAAAAAAAAAACGTTAGGTCGAAGCGTAAGTTAATTCTTTCTTTGTTTTTTCCTGTGGGAAAAATAAGAGAGCCGGAGGGGGGGGGTTGTTTTTTGATTGTGACCCCGGACCGCAGTGTGCCAAACTGGGACCATAGTTTAAGAACAGGGGGCTGGGAGTGGGTGGAAGTTGTAGCAGGGGTGCATATTTGCTCAGCGGACCACGAGACCCTCCCACCAGTTGGCATGTCAATATTGTTACATGCGGAAACCCGAGCAGGACGCTGCTACCGTGTGCTTGTCGCATTGAAAAGAACGCATTTACGGTATATTTCTTTGATCGTTTTCCTTAATCACATGCATCAATGTTGAACGTGTTTGCAACGGATAAACGCGCTAGTTTGTGATTGTTAGACGCCGTGAAGGATGTCTGTGCATGACGATGTGAATACCGAAATAGACCGAATGAGATCTACGACGTGCATGCCTCTGGTGCTATTCAACGCTCGTTAAGCAATCAATGCCCTTGTCAAAAAAAAAACGAACGCGTAAACATCTTGTACTGGACCATGATATGAAGATGTTCGACGCTGTTGAATCCCGATTGACCCAACTTCACCTTTCTCGACTGTACTGTAAGAACAAATAAATGTGATGTTACCTCTAACGGTCTCCGAGGCGTTATTGGATTTGGAGGGTTCGAAATTGCCGCTGGTCCAGTGTTCAGTGTCAAAGTTCAACATTCGTCCGACCCAGACTGTTCGTATTCCCAGCAAGCAGGTTTACGGTGCTCAGAATTCAGACCGCCTGAAAGCGAGAGCTGTTTAGAATGGTGGCCATTTTGCGGGTAACAATCATCAACCACACAGATGTATGTTGTAGTCAAACGGTATATTTTTCCTGACACAGTTTATCGAAATAAGCAAACAAACTACCTAAGTTGTGCTCACAGTGGGAGTCTCCCTCCCTTACACACCTCCCCCATGTTTTTATAGCAGCAGATCAACAAACACGGACGCACAAAAGCCAACAACTTACAGACACACATATCCACACACATGCAAATTGCACACCCTTTCAAGGTTAAACCAACGTGTCCTTGTCAGTGGAAACGTGAAGGTGGTGGTCCAACCATGGCTCGGAGCACCCTCTGTGTGTGTGTGTGTGTGTGTGTGTGTGTGTTAGGACCATTATGTGTGTTAGGAACCGGTGTGTGTTAGTACCAGTGTGTTAGTACCAGTGTGTGTTAGTACCAGTGTGTATTAGTACCAGTGTGTGTTAGTACCAGTGTGTTAGGACCAGTGTGTATTAGTACCAGTGTGTGTTAGTACCAGTGTGTATTAGTACCAGTGTGTGTTAGTACCAGTGTGTGTTAGTACCAGTGTGTATCAGTACCAGTGTGTTAGTACCAGTGTGTTAGTACCAGTGTGTGTTAGTAACAGTGTGTGTGAGTACCAGTGTATATTAGTACCAGTGTGTTAGTACCAGTGTGTTAGTACCAGTGTGTTAGTACCAGTGTGTGTTAGTACCAGTGTGTGTGAGTACCAGTGTGTGTTAGTACCAGTGTGTGTTAGTACCAGTGTGTTAGTACCAGTGTGTTAGTACCAGTGTGTGTTAGTAACAGTGTGTGTGAGTACCAGTGTATATTAGTACCAGTGTGTTAGTACCAGTGTGTGTGAGTACCAGTGTGTTAGTACCAGTGTGTTAGTACCAGTGTGTGTTAGGACCAGTGTGTGTTAGTACCAGTGTATTAGTTCCAGTGTGTGTTAGTACCAGTGTGTGTTAGGACCAGTGTGTGTTAGTACCAGTGTGTTAGTACCAGTGTGTGTTAGTACCAGTGTGTGTTAGTACCAGTGTGTATTAGGACCAGTGTGTTAGTACCAGTATGTTAGGACCAGTGTGTGTTAGGACCAGTGTGTGTTAGTACCAGTGTGTGTTAGGACCAGTGTGTGTTAGTACCAGTGTGTGTTAGTACCAGTGTGTGTTAGTACCAGTGTGTGTTAGGACCAGTGTGTGTTAGTACCAGTGTGTGTTAGGACCAGTATGTGTGAGTACCAGTGTGTGTTAGGACCAGTGTGTGTTAGTACCAGTGTGTGTTAGGACCAGTGTGTGTTAGTACCAGTGTGTGTTAGTACCAGTGTGTGTTAGTACCAGTGTGTTAGTACCAGTATGTGTGAGTACCAGTGTGTATTAGGACCAGTGTGTTAGTACCAGTATGTTAGGACCAGTGTGTGTTAGGACCAGTGTGTGTTAGTACCAGTGTGTGTTAGTACCAGTGTGTGTTAGGACCAGTGTGTGTTAGTACCAGTGTGTGTTAGGACCAGTATGTGTGAGTACCAGTGTGTGTTAGGACCAGTGTGTGTTAGTACCAGTGTGTGTTAGTACCAGTGTGTGTTAGTACCAGTGTGTTAGTACCAGTATGTGTGAGTACCAGTGTGTTAGTACCAGTGTGTATTAGGACCAGTGTGTGTTAGTACCAGTGTGTGTTAGGACCAGTATGTGTGAGTACCAGTGTGTGTTAGGACCAGTGTGTTAGTACCAGTGTGTATTAGGACCAGTGTGTTAGTACCAGTATGTTAGGACCAGTGTGTGTTAGGACCAGTGTGTGTTAGTACCAGTGTGTTAGTACCAGTGTGTGTTAGTACCAGTGTGTTAGTACCAGTGTGTATTAGGACCAGTGTGTTAGTACCAGTATGTTAGGACCAGTGTGTGTTAGGACCAGTGTGTGTTAGTACCAGTGTGTGTTAGGACCAGTATGTGTGAGTACCAGTATGTTAGTACCAGTGTGTGTTAGGACCAGTGTGTGTTAGTACCAGTGTGTGTTAGGACCAGTGTGTGTTAGTACCAGTGTGTGTGAGTACCAGTGTGTGTTAGTACCAGTGTGTGTTAGGACCAGTATGTGTGAGTACCAGTGTGTGTGAGTACCAGTGTGTGTGAGTACCAGTGTGTGTTAGTACCAGTGTGTGTTAGGACCAGTATGTGTTAGTACCAGTGTGTTAGTACCAGTGTGTGTTAGTACCAGTGTGTTAGTACCAGTGTGTATTAGGACCAGTGTGTTAGTACCAGTATGTTAGGACCAGTGTGTGTTAGGACCAGTGTGTGTTAGTACCAGTGTGTGTTAGGACCAGTATGTGTGAGTACCAGTATGTTAGTACCAGTGTGTGTTAGGACCAGTGTGTGTTAGTACCAGTGTGTGTTAGGACCAGTGTGTGTTAGTACCAGTGTGTGTGAGTACCAGTGTGTGTTAGTACCAGTGTGTGTTAGGACCAGTATGTGTGAGTACCAGTGTGTGTGAGTACCAGTGTGTGTGAGTACCAGTGTGTGTTAGTACCAGTGTGTGTTAGGACCAGTATGTGTGAGTACCAGTGTGTGTTAGTACCAGTGTGTTAGTACCAGTGTGTATTAGGACCAGTGTGTTAGTACCAGTATGTTAGGACCAGTGTGTGTTAGGACCAGTGTGTGTTAGTACCAGTGTGTGTTAGGACCAGTATGTGTGAGTACCAGTATGTTAGTACCAGTGTGTGTTAGGACCAGTGTGTGTTAGTACCAGTGTGTGTTAGGACCAGTGTGTGTTAGTACCAGTGTGTGTTAGGACCAGTGTGTGTTAGTACCAGTGTGTGTGAGTACCAGTGTGTGTTAGTACCAGTGTGTGTTAGGACCAGTATGTGTGAGTACCAGTGTGTGTTAGTACCAGTGTGTGTTAGGACCAGTATGTGTGAGTACCAGTGTGTGTGAGTACCAGTGTGTGTGAGTACCAGTGTGTGTTAGTACCAGTGTGTGTTAGGACCAGTATGTGTTAGTACCAGTGTGTTAGTACCAGTGTGTGTTAGTACCAGTGTGTTAGTACCAGTGTGTATTAGGACCAGTGTGTTAGTACCAGTATGTTAGGACCAGTGTGTGTTAGGACCAGTGTGTGTTAGTACCAGTGTGTGTTAGGACCAGTATGTGTGAGTACCAGTATGTTAGTACCAGTGTGTGTTAGGACCAGTGTGTGTTAGTACCAGTGTGTGTTAGGACCAGTGTGTGTTAGTACCAGTGTGTGTTAGGACCAGTGTGTGTTAGTACCAGTGTGTGTGAGTACCAGTGTGTGTTAGTACCAGTGTGTGTTAGGACCAGTATGTGTGAGTACCAGTGTGTGTTAGTACCAGTGTGTGTTAGGACCAGTATGTGTGAGTACCAGTGTGTGTGAGTACCAGTGTGTGTTAGTACCAGTGTGTTAGTACCAGTATGTTAGTACCAGTGTGTTAGTACCAGTATGTTAGTACCAGTGTGTGTTAGGACCAGTGTGTGTTAGTACCAGTGTGTGTTAGTACCAGTGTGTGTTAGGACCAGTATGTGTGAGTACCAGTGTGTGTGAGTACCAGTGTGTGTTAGGACCAGTATGTGTTAGTACCAGTGTGTGTTAGTACCAGTGTGTGTTAGTACCAGTGTGTGTTAGGACCAGTATGTGTGAGTCAGGCCCAGATAACCTGCTGCCAGAAATAGAAGGAAAATAAACACTGATAATTATCAAGGGCTGAGGAACACTGGTGGACTGACTGGCTGGCTGACTGGCTGGCTGACTGGCTGACTGGCTGTGGACCCGATCACACTAGGCCTGGCTGTGGGAACCTCCGATATAGCGAACTGGAATTCCTCAGTTTCCCTCCTCACAGGCCGCTCTTTGTGACCCTCTCTTCCTGCCATTCTTCGCGGGACGTTCTTTCACGGTGCCTTTCCCTGGTCTCAGACCACGGAGAGAGAGAGATGGGGGGGTGGGGGGGGAGGGGGGGAGGGGGTAGAGAGAGGAGAGAGATAAAAAGGTATCTCGTTAAAGGAAGAGAGAGAGAGAAGGAAAGGAGAGAGAGAGAGATAGCTTTGGGAAGTAAACATTGTTTGGTTATTGTATGGTGTGCCCCATTACCTAGTGTTGAGATATCCTCAATCTTCAAGGACAAAGCTGTCTAAGACATAATGTGCAGTAGAGTAGAGTAAATGAGTGTGTGTGTGTGTGTGTGTGTGTGTGTACTATACAGGAGTTATCAACGTCATAACCTCATCTCCCCTTCGCAGTCTAAATAACAAGCTACTCAAATCACATGTACAATACAAGGTTTATCTGGTTGTATGCATCTTTTATGACTTCCATGTATGTGTGTAAGAATATCCCTGTAATAAAATTATTCCCTGCACCTTCTGTCAACAAGCCGGGTCGAATTCTCAACAGATCGAATCAATTGGAGATCTTTTCCAGAAGCCAACCATGACAGTTACCTCCAGAACCCAAACGGTCATGGGTTGAGAGGGAAATTACCTCAGAGCTGTTAATATAACATCGAGTCAAAGAAAATATATAGGGACGTTGCTATGCTCAATGACTGATGCTCTTTTTAAAAGCTCTCTCTTGTAAGTCGCTTTGGATAAAAGCGTCTACTAAATGAATAAATGTAAATGTACATGTTTTACATTTAGCAGACGCTCTTATCCAGAGCAACTTACAGCAAGTACAGGGACAATACCCCCCTGAGGCAAGTAAAAGTGTGCCTTACCCAAGGACACAACATGTTGGCGCAGCCTGGGCTTTGAACCAGCCGCTGGGCCACCCGACTCCCTACTTACAAGCAACCGAGCACCTTGACTCCACGTTCGCCTTCCCCTTCTCCATGTCACTTCCCACACCTCCTTTCCTGTCTTCGTCAGACTTCAGCGGAGGAAAAAGAGAAGAAACCCCGTTCTAACTAGCCAACCTCAATCTATTATTCAGAGAGTCTTCTCTGGGTCCCCCGTAAACAGAGCATCAATTATGGAGACGCAGGTAATTAATCATTGAATAGGATTTATGGATCGTAATCTGTGTATGGGAGATGCCTGGGGGGGGGGGGGGGGGGCGTGGGCGGGCGAGACCTGAAACATTCCGTAATCCTTACATCACTGACGGGCTCACGTCTGCAGACGGGGGGGGGAACGACGCGGGGACGTTCGTTCCGGAATGTTCTCCGTCACATCGCTGCCGGTTTGAACGTGGGGCCGGGGCTGGAGCGACCGCTGAGGCAAACTACCGGGGGAGGAGGAGGGGGAGGGGGGAGGAGGAGGAGGAGGAAGAAGGAGGCGTCTCCTGGATGAAGTTCCTACCGTCTCTTTTTTTTCTCTTTTTTTTTTTTTAAAAGGCCTTCTTAGTTGCAGACAGTGTTTACCGTGATTTATGTCTGAGACGGCGGTATTACCGCGTTAAACTCGTACTATGGTTATACGCCCTCCATCTGTACAGCTAGTGCCCTCTTTTTATTGCATTTTCGCTTCATTTTTTATTCTACTTTATCTTATGTTCTAATGTATAGTCTGTGTTTGCTCTTTCCTGCCACAGTAAATTCCGTGTTTGTGTATCTTGCCTGGCGACTTGCCTGGCACAGCATGTGTCCGAGGTGCCTGAATAAATGAGTGGGTGCGTGAGGTTCTCAGCGGAGAGGGGGGCTGCGGCAGAGGGGCTCCGTCTAATGTGTTCGACTGCCTCCAGTCCCATATGAATATTGCATGATGGCTCCAGTTTGACACAGGACGTGGCTGACGAATTTGCACGCCAACGCTTTGTCGGTTGTAGCCTCAAATCTAGTTTTATATATATATATATATATATATATATATATATATATATATATATATATATAATTTTTTTACATTTATTTTTGTCTTATAAAGTATAATTTAACCTAGTCACATATCCTTCTTCTGCGTGGAGTTCCACTTTCATTTTGCGTGTCAGACCAGTCTGTTGTTCTCTGTTTTAAGGCATTTTACCCCAAATGACACAAACACACATTGTCAACTCTACACACACAAAACACACGACCAACAACCTCTCCAAAAGGCGCTAATTCATTACTCGGACCCGCAAGCACAGGAATCTTTGATTTGCTGTCATCTCACATAGAACAGCGTGTTAATATGATATTTGATGTTATTATAGCCTGCATCACCTGAGCCCTCAGCAAGCCTCGTTCTCGGTCGCCCACAGACGACAAAATGAAGAAAGAAAAAAAAAGGAAAAAAACCCTAAACATTTTACAGTTGTGTCGTGGTCTGCATTTCATCGTAACAGGTCGTTATTGGAAACCGAACCTTGTAGGTCATTTAGCAGAAAGGATTCTTCAATCACGCCGTGTTAGACTTCAGATCCGCTGGCATTAAATCAAATCAACATTTATTTGTAAAGCCCTTTACACATTCACAAGCAATTTCAGAGAGGCCTTCACATATGTCCATAGACCTGCCCCTCAACCAACCGAAACCCTCATGGAAGTCAAGGAAAAACTCCCAGGAAAACTCACTAGGGAGAAAAAATGGAAGCTTGGGAGGAGCGATTCAGAGAGGGTTGGTGAAAGAGAGGAGCAGAACACAGGCTAAACAGTGGTGAGGAGAGCGGTGAGGGGAGAGCCGGGAGAGGGGAAGTAAAGACTTAAACAGACACTTCGGGCATGCCTGAAGATGCAGGCAGCATGTCCACAGACACAAGCCCCATGCCAATGTCCATCTTGCTGTTCACAGGCTGGACCACAGTTATCTTGTGGGTCTTCATCCCGAAGCAGCATTTGTGCAGAAGTGCAGGCGGAAGGTGCCCATGCTCTTGACCAGCCGACGCCACCAGCTGGAGACAGAGACAAAGGAAGTGAGGGAGACAGACAGGACAACAGGGGAAGAGATCCAGGAGTTTGAACTCCATCTCTTGCTGGAGTTGTGGACCGTATAAACTCCCACCCTTTCTCCTCTACACTGAAGTGGTAATGCACCTATTGGTCTGGACCTCCTGCTTCATCTCCTCATCTTCCTCCACATCAGCAGACTCAACCTACAGGATAACCAGACTTCTCAGAAAAGTTTTCCGGACCAACAGATGCTGAGATAAGGAAGACACTAAGCTAATCTTTAAGGTAGGGAATACTCTAAACTTTCAGGGTTTGCACACCATGGTGATGTGAGTCAGATGTGGTGTTGTGCACACTTACACCATCGCCTTCCATAGCTGGACCTCCAGACGTTTATTCTCGGTCCTCAGCTCCTGAACACACACTCAAGGTCAAGAATGAAAGCGCCAACACTGTCATCATAATGTCAATGAGAATAAAAAGGAATAAAATAAGGCATTCTACTATACCTCTATAGTGGCGAGGTGCTCTTGGGTCAAACTTTTGGTTGGTTGGTCGTCACTTTCTACAAATAAAACAGAAACAGACATCTAACCCTGTAATAACACAGAGTAGAAAACCACAAGCAGGACTATGCCAGAGCAGGAAAGTTCTTCCAGAAACTCTGTCAGATATTACATACGTAGAAAGATCCTACCTCATGCAAGTCCTGACTAATCTTTTGCAGGGAGAGTCAGTGCTTCACCTCCAGTTTCTGAAAGGTCAATGATTCATATTTTTTATTTTTAAATATAAAAAAATATATATATTTAAAATAAATGTGTGTGTATGCGTTTGTGTGTGCGCGTGTATGTGTTTGTGAGAAAAGTTGATGAAGAGATACCTGTAGGGCCTGATACCTGTGCTGTGCAAAAGCGCGTCTTATGTGCTCCTGAACTTTCTACACACTCACCGGCTCTCTGATGTAGTTCCTCACAGTGCAGGTGCAGGTGGGGACGTCCATCGCTGCAGAAGCTCGTCAGATGTCTTCCAGGTCATCGATCAGGTTTGTGGTTTCATCCAGGAGATTCCTGAGACTGAAAAAGTCCAAACACAAAACTGCGATGAATGTTTACATTTAGTACAGGGACATTCCCCTGAGGCAAGGACTCAGGTTGAAGTGCCTTGCCCAAGAACACAACATCATGTTGGCACGGCCAGGTTTCAAACTCGCAACCTTCTGATTACTAGCCTGAGTGTGTGTGTGTGTGTGTTACAGTTCGTACCTCTTCATCTCGGACCTGAGGGCCATGTTTTCCTGGGAGAGAAGGAACTTGGAGAGCTCAAGCTCATAATTTTCACCTTTCCAGTATTGCTGCTCACCTTCAGCCATAGTTGATGAACTATGTTGAACGCTATGTTGAACTATGTTGATACAATAAAAAGTGGTTTAGTGTGGAAAATTGCGTGGAAAAAAATTGATTCGTCAGCTTTAATGAGCTATATAGAATAAAAGTATAAAATAAAATATATTTTGTTGTTGGTTATGCCTGTTAAAAGCGTCTGCTAAATGAATAAATGTAAATGTATTATAAAGAACAACCATATAACTAGCAGCAGTAGTTACTACACTTCTTTTCAGCAAAACCTGCTTGTTGGTTCTGGAAATGTCTTTTAGCGTTATTTTATGTTTTATATATATATGTCGAGGGGGAAAGCTCAAGAGCAAAGCTGACTGAGGCTGTGTGTACACACACAGGCGCATATTTTAATAAACGCATATCTACTGCCCTCCGTTTTATAAAGCGTTGCGTACACAGGTTATCGTTTAAAATGTAATTTCATCCGCACAAACGTGCTAAGTTACGCTCTTGAGCGCGGTTATAAGCATGCCAGACCGAAAACCATTATGAATTACTTGTCGCAGATAGTGACACCAGCATTTTATATAGGGCATGCTTCAGTCTGTAATTACACTTATTGCTATCAGGTGTGTTTTTAACAGTTACCCGTGTTACATCTTTGCCAAACTGGTGTCATCTCAGCTATACATCATATGTTTCCTGGAAAAGGTAGCCAAGAATCAATAAATAACACAATGTTTAGCTGCATCTTTACTTTCACCATACAAATCAGATTCAGATTACTTTATTAATCCCTGAGGGGAAACTCTTTACATTTACGGTTAGGCTCGTGGTCAGACCAGCTCGGAGTAGGCCCGGAAGGTGTACCACAATATGGGGAGCTGGGCCAACGTTTTTGACATCTAAGTTCTTATGCATGTCATGGGTGCTTTCAAGAAAAATTCATAGTTCAAACATTTTCTTGTAAAAAAGGGGGGTCAGATGGCTCAATGGTTACGACATTGGCCTCATGATCGGAAGGTTGTGAGATTGAACCCCGGCTGTGGCTATATGATGTCCCTGTACTTACTGTAAGTTGTTTTGGATGAAAAAAGCGTCTGCTAAAAATGTAAAAAGATGACGTTTAATTTGATGAATCTTCCTATGTTTGAACACTTTGAGAGGAGGTTCTACCACAAAGCCTTGCTGACACATCAGGACTCATTGCTGCAAAAGTCATCGGACCACTGACCACAGCTGAAACTATTTAAAAAAGTTATAACAATGTAACAACGTGGTAATAACTCGTAAAAAGTTTAATGACAACGTAATAACAGTGTAACAATGTAGTAATCAATGGTATAAAGTGTAACAACAACTTAATAACAGTATAACAATGTGGTAATAACTGGTATAAAGTGTAATACCAATTTAATACCGGCATATTTGCTTTGTAAAAAGTATAATAACAACATAATAACAGTGTAATAACTTTGTAAAAACAGATAAAAAGTGTAATAACAGTATAGCAACTTAAAATCTTTCAATTCATTACAAGGACAATCGTGGACAAACACAGTCTGGAGAAAAAGACTGCGTATTTCAATTTTTTGTTTTTCATACACGTGCATTTTTGCACTTTCAACCAAAAGTGAAAAGACATTGCTCCCTTTGAATTTTAAGAAAGTTTATTTCGGGGATGTAAAGGGAGGGTGGGGGGGTGGAGGGGAGGGGGTGGAGGGTGGGGGGTGGGGTGGGGGGTGGGGGTGGGGGGGGTGGGGGGGGTGGGGGTGGTGAGGAGAGCGGTGAGGAGTGTGGTGAGGAGAGCTGGGAGAGGGGAAGTGACACAGACACAGTGACACAGACACAAGCGCCATGTTGGAAGGCTAGACCACACGCCTCTTGCGGGTCCCCAGGCAGCATCTGAAGTGCTGGCCGAAGCCCTTGGCAAACTTGTTGATCTGCCGACGCCACCAGCTGAAGACAGAGACAAAGGAAGTGAGGGAGAGCGGGAGCAGGAAGAGAAGAGATACAGTGGAAAACAACTGAGAACATGGTTTAGATGGTTGTAACGTGGGTGTGTCCTCTGAAGACAGACAGGACAACAGGGGAAGTGATCCAGGAGTTTGGACTCCATCTCTTGCTGGAGTTGTGGACTGTATAAACTCCCACCCTTTCATTCTACACTGAAGTGGTAATGCACCTTTTGGTCTGGACCTCCTGCTGTATCTCCTCCTCTTCCTCCTTTTCCTTCTCCACATCAGCAGACTCAACCTACAGGATAACCAGACTTCTCAGAAAAGTTTTCCGGACCAACAGCTGCTGAGATAAGGAAGCTAATCTTTAAGGTAGGGAATACTCTAAGCTTTCAGGGTATGCACACCATGGTTGTATGAGGGCAAGGACATGTGATCAATTGGCTAAACAAAAAGCTATTTGCAGTACTGCTCACTGCCACAGGAAGGTGGAGAGAGGCAGAGGATCATCACAGAGGGTTTCACTTACGTGTGAGTGAGGCAGCTGTTCCTCGGCCAAGGGTCCGTCCACTTGGGGTCCACCAAACCTGTCCATCAGATTCAGATTCATTTAGCAGCGGCATGGAGATGTGGTAAGAAAGTGGGCAGGTGATGTGAGTCAGATGTGGTGTTGTGCACACTTACACCAGCGCCTTCCACAGCTGGACCTCCAGGCGTTTATTCTCGGTCCTCAGCTCCTGAACACACAGTCAAGGTCAACCATGAAAGTGCCAACACTGTCGTCATAATGTCAATGAGAAAGAAAAGGAATAAATTAAGGCATTCTACTATACCTCTATTGTGGCGAGGTGCTCTTCGGTCAAACTTTCCAGTTGTTTGATGGTCGTCACTTTCTACAAATAAAACAGAAACAGACGTTTAACCCTGTAATAACACAGAGTAGAAAACCACAAGCAGGACTATGCTAGAGCAGGAAAGTTCTTCCAGAAACTCTGTATGATATTACATACGGAGAAAGATCCTACCTCATGCAAGTCCTGTCGGTGCTTCTCCTCCAGGTTCTGAGAGTCAAACGCCAATCATTCATATTTTTCATTTTTAAATATAAAAAAGATATATGTATATTTACAATAAATGTGTGTGTATGTGTTTGTGCGTGTGCGAAAAGTTGATGATGAGATACCTTTAGGGCCTGATACCTGTGCTGTGCAAAAGTGCATCTTATGTGCTCCTGAACTTTCTACACACTCACCAGCTCTCTGAGAGTGTTCCTCTCGGTACAGGTGCAGGTGGGGATGTCCATCGCGACAGAAACACGACAGATTTCTTCCAGGTCGTCTATCAGTTTTGTCGCCTCATTCAATGCCTGCCTGAGACTGAAAAAGTCCAAACACAAAACTGTTATGAATGTTTACATTTAGTACAGGGACCTTCCCCTGAGGCAAGGAAGGTGAAGTGCCATGGCCAAGAGCACAACATCATGTTGGTACGGCCAGGATTCAAACTCGCAACCTTCTAATTACTAGCCTGAGTGCGTGTGTGTGTGTTACAGTTCGTACCTCTTCATCTCGGACCTGAGGGCCATGTTTTCCTGGGAGAGGAGGAACTTGGAGAGTTCAAGCTCATAATTTTCACCTTTCCAGTGATGCTGCTCGCCTTCAGCCATAGTTGCTAGTTGTGGTAAAGCCAGTTGAAGTAAGTTACTTGTGCTTTCCTCAAATGTCTCTTCATAAATGATTTACCTTCAGCAACTTGCTGCTATTATGATGTCATAGTATGGAAGCTTTCTAGGTCAGAGGTCATTAAATTTGAAGTTAATTTAATAATATAATAAAATAAACGATATTTTCAAGAAAATATATGTTTAGATATGTATATATCTTGTGAAATTGCGTGGAAAAAATTGAATCATCAACTTTAATGAGCTATATAGAATAAAAGAGACAAGAAAACATATTTTGTTGTTGGTTATGCCTGTTAAAAGCGTCTTCTAAATGAATAAATGTGAATAAATTACAAAGAACAACCATAAACTAACTGCCATATAACTAGCAGCAGTAGTTACTACACTACTTTTCAGCAAAACCTGCTTGTTTGTTCTGGAAATGTCTTTTTTTTTCTCGTCGCATATCAAGCACAGTGTAGCCCACATGTAAGTCAGCATCGTCGACAGTGAAAGCATAACTAAACTATCTATTTTCTTCTGAAATCTTTCTTTTTGGGAATGTATCCATGGTTCCCTGTCGAACGCAACATCTCCACCGGCAATGGAGAAAGACTGCAATAGACTTTGCAGGATGGGACGCGTTGTTTGGTTGACAACATATTAAAACTCTTTATTGATTGATGTTAGTCACAGGATCACATCCACCTCCGATATTGAGGTGTTCCGTTTGAAAGCCAATGCGGCAAGGAGCCACTGCAGAAGGATTAGTCTTCTTGCATTGGTTAGTCCAACTTGCATTGAAGTCAAAAAAGATTTCAGGCCTTGACTAGTCACACAACTAATAAATGAAGGAATGAATACTGAAGCCACGGCAGCTTGTTTGCAACCTCCCAAAGACGCCACAAGGGGGCACTGCTGCTACACGGAGCTTATGGGGGTCTTGGGCGCTTTCTGAGAAAAAGCCATGCCAAGATAGTTCCATGTTTACCAGGAAAACAGCCATCACAGGATTTAACAGTGGAGGGCCAGGCTTTGGGAGAAAGCATTGCTTGCAGATTTTTCCTGGAAAGGCAATAATTCTGAAAAGGCTACAAAAGTTACTTTACTCTTGTAGAGTTCACGTTTTTTTTCCACTGTAAAAGCTTTTTTTCTTTCCAAACCCTGTTTATCTTCTTGCCCTACACAAGTACAAACTGTGAAGTACTTCCATATATTCTATTATGTAATATTATGTACCAAATGTGCTGATGTAAAAAAAGTCAAAACAGAGTAAAAACACAATGTTAACACTACAACGATGCACAACGTGCACGTACACATCACAACATATACATACATTTGGTCTTCAACTGTGTTTACACTGATAACGTCATCTGTTACTAGCTAAGCATTCTGTTCTAAGTGTCTTGGGGAGTTTATTTCCCCAGAGGAAGTCTTCCATCATCCCAAGTTGAGCATTGGATTTTGAAGTTTCAACCACCAATGAACTCTCTCTAGCTGTAGTCAGATTCAGAATACTTTATTAATCTCCTAGAGGGAAACTCCTTTACAGCAATAGCTTTGCAGTCTCGCAATAGCACACAGGGTTAAGGGTGTGAGGTAAGATATAAGAATAGTGCACACAGGGATAAAGGAGTGGGGGTAAAATAGGTAAGTGAATCCACACAAGGGGGGGGGGGCAGAGGCTGGGATCAATTATTATGTACAGGCTATACAATTACAATGATACAAGTATTGCTCTTGCAGAATATACAGTGTTGCGTTTCAGGATTTACAGGGTATACAGGGTTTTATCAGAAAATGACTATGTTTAGCCTGTGTTCTGCTCCTCTCTCTCACCAACCGTCTCTGGAAGAGGGGATCCCTCACTGAATTGCTGCCCCCAGGGTTTCCTCAATATTTTACTCCTCTAGCGATTTTTTCTGTAAGTTTTTCCTTGTCTTCCACGAGCAGTTTTGTTGGTTGAGGGGCAGTTCTATGGGCATACGTGAAGCCCTCTGTGACGTGGCTTGTAGAGCACCCGAGCGCAACACAAACTCTTCCACTGCCTGGCTCCCCAATGGTGGAATCAACTCCCCACCTCCATCAGAAGCACAGACTGCCTTCTCACCTTCAAGAGAAGGCTTAAAACTCACCCATTTAAAGAATTTAATGGCACTTAGGAATAGTATGGCACTTCACATAATCTAATGTGCTTTAGAACAATCTGTTGGTCCCCATATATGGTGACTTTCCAGTGTTGTTTGTTGTATCTCTTGCTTTATGTTCACAATTGTTGTGTTATGCATTTATAGTTCTTCCCTTGGCACTTATTGGTTCTCATGATGTATGATTCACGATCTAAAAAACCCACTGTGTTCGGGGTCTATCACGTTGCTATGCTCAATGACTGATGCTCTTTGTAAAAGCTCTCTCTTGTAAGTCGCTTTGGATAAAAGTGTCTGCTAAATGAATAAATGTAAATGTAAAAAGGGCTACACAAATGAATGATTTGATCCAGGATGTACAAGTCTGATAGCAGGTCAGACAGAGTACATTAATACAGTTGTGGTCAAAAGTTTACATACACTAGTGAAGATCATGTATGCCATGGCAATATAGGGTTTTCAATAAACTCTACAACTCTTATTTTTCTGTGATGGAATGATAAGGAGCACATATTTCTTTGTCACAGAAAACATTCATGAAAAATGGTCCTTTTACGAATTTATTATGGGTCTTTTGAAAATGTGTCAAAATCTTCTGGGTCAAAAATATACATACAGCACCTTGAATTACCAATTTGGTGATGTAGAAAAAGTTGTTTCAATCCAATTTGCTTTTTGGCATGGCCTCCTAACTTCTTACGAGTGATTATGATTGACTCCAGCTGGTGACTTCTTTCAGTCCATGTAAATAGGGCTTGTTTGACACATTCACTAGACTCAGCCAGAAATACTACAATGGGAAAGTCTAAGGAGCTCAGCACGGATCTGAAAAAGCGCATCATTGACTTGAACAAGTCAGGAAAGTCCCTTGGAGCCATTTCAAAGCAGTTGCAGGTCCCAAGATCAACTGTGCAAACAATTGTTTGTAAGTATAAAGTGCATGGCACAGTTGTATCATTGCCACGATCAGGAAGAAAACGCAAGCTATCACTTGCTGCTGAGAGAAAATTGGTCAGGTTGGTCAAGAGTCAACCAAGAACCACCAAAAAGCAAGTCTGCAATGAGTTGGAGGCTGCTGGAACACATGTGTCAGTGTCCACAGTCAAGCGTGTTCTACATCGCCATGGGCTGAGAGGCTGCCGTGCAAGAAGGAAGCCATTACTCCAGAAGCGGCACCTTACGGCTCGACTGAAGTTTGCTGCTGATCACATGGACAAAGACAAGGCCTTCTGGAGGAAAGTTCTGTGGTCAGACGAAACTAAAATTGAGCTTTTTGGCCACAATGACCAGAAATATGTTTGGAGGAGAAAAGGTGAGGCCTTTCACCCCAAGAACACCATACCTACCGTCAAACATGGTGGTGGTAGTATTATGCTGTGGGCCTGTTTTGCTGGCAGTGGAACTGGTGCTTTACAGAAAGTAAATGGAATAATGAAGAAGGAAGACTACCTCCAAATTCTGCAGGAAAACCTAAAATCATCAGCCAGAAAGTTGGGTCTTGGACGTAGTTGGGTGTTCCAACAGGACAATGACCCCAAACATACATCAAAAGTGGTGAAGGAATGGCTAAATCAAGCTAGAATTAAGGTCTTAGAGTGGCCTTCCCAAAGTCCTGACTTAAACCCCATAGAGAATATGTGGACTGTGCTGAAGAGACAAGTCCGACTCAGAAAACCAACAAATTTAGTTGAACTGCACCGATTCTGTCAGGAGGAGTGGTCAAAGATTCAACCAGAAGCTTGCCAGAAGCTTGTGGATGTCTACCGAAAGCGCCTAATTGAGGTGAAAATGGCCAAGGGACATTTAACCAAATATTAACATTGCTGTATGTATATTTTTGACCCAGCAGATTTTGTCACATTTTCAAAAGACCCATAATAAATTCATAAAAGAAAAAATTTTCATGAATGTTTTTTGTGACAAAGAAATATGTGCTCCTTATCATTCCATCACAGAAAAATAAGAGTTGTAGAGTTTATTGAAAACCCTATATTGCCATGGCATACATGATCTTCACTAGTGTATGTAAACTTTTGACCACAACTGTATGTCAGGGAGTCATGTGGCTCAGTGGTTAAGGCAATGGGCTAGTGATCGGAAGCTTGCGAGTTTGATTCCTGGCTGTGTCAACATGACATTGTGTTCTTGGGCAAGGTACTTCACCCTACTTGCCTCAGGGGGGAATGTCCCTATACTTGCTTTAAATTGCTAAGTTTAAGAGCGTCTGCTAAATATAAATGTCACACATGGGTCATCTTTGCTGACAAATTGACCTCTACAGTCCTTGTGCCAATTGGCATCCATACTGAACATGAAATCACTTAATCTTTTAGAAGGTACGTCTTATTCTTCTATAGTTTATACGTTTTAAGCACCGACTGTAAAACAAAGTGGGCTTGTCGTCCAATAGAAGCTCTTCTCCGGCGATCGGAAGGTTCCAGAGAACGACCGCCACCGCCACGTTGCGGCGCGGCCTCTCGTTAAACAAGGTGCGCGAAGCGGATCCGTTTTACAGAGTCAGACTCGTAGCGAACCTGCTGGAACGATCATTCCGCCAGGGGCAGGGCTGCGGTCCAACAGACAGACATGCGCCAGAGTTGCGTAATCTAATACTCACCCGCTTGGCTCCCACCTCTAAAAATATCCGCAGGGGCTGATGGGATTGCAGTCTGTCTGTAGGTGTGTGTGTGTGTGGGTGGGGGGGGGGTGGGGGGGGGGTGGGCCCAGGTTTCACAGGAGTTCATCTCGTGTCAGTGAGTCGCTCGTAAAAACCATTCGGCTCAGATGCGACCGAGCTCCATTCCGGGTCAACATCAGGACAGGACGGCAAAGAGATGGGAGTGTGTGGGTTTAAGGGGGGGGGCGGGGGTCGCAGCTGCTTATATTTTGCTGTGCGAGTTACTCGCTAGAACCCCCTGTCCCTCCATAATCCCAGGTCTCTCCGTAATCCCCAAATGACAGGCTTCAATGATGAAAGGGCCGTGGAAATTCTTAACTAGAATTGTTGTGCGTCCGGTTCATTTATTCTACACACACACACACACACAAAAAAAAAAGATGTTCGTAAGACAACAGACTGACAAAAAAAAATTGAATTTACGCCAACATTCTGGTCTAGATGAGGGAAAGTCAGGTAGATTAAGACGTAACCGCCGAAACCCTCAATTTGGGTTCATCTTCATCGTTTTATTCCATACACGTTAGCACCAGGTTAGCATTACTTTCGGGGTCCCTCAGGGCTGAATTACAGGAGGTTCAGTTCTTACACACGAGTTAAACAGAAGTTTCCTCCACAAGAAATATCCTCCCAACCTCCGATCCATTTCCCAAGAACACACACACACGCACAAAAAACAGGATTCTACTGTACATTTTTCACGTTTATACACAATAGGAAGATGTTTTTCTGTGTGAAGCTTTGGTTATACATTCTACGAAGCACATTCAGCATCAAAAATTGCTCGATCTATAGGTAAATACGGTGATTTCCTTGTTAGCGAGGGTGAGTGGCAAATGAGCTGTATAAACATTGAAGGGGAAACAATCAAATGTTGTTGTGCCTTTTTCTGTGACCTGTATATAAATATATGTGTGTGTGTGTGTGTGTGTACAGCAGGATGAACGTTGACGTAAGAAGCCCGTTTCCTCGACGGAGATCGACAGCGAGTTCTTCCCTGAGTTGAATATTGCTCGCGACACTTGTGCTTTCCGAACGCGGGAGGAATGTGCTTTCTATCCGATCGCCGTGCAGCACGGAAACACGCGCGCTAAGCGCAACACGACACAACGTCATCTACAGCAGTGGTCCTCAACCCTGGTCCTCAGGACCCACTGTCCTGCATGTTTTGGATGTTTCCCCCTTCCAACACACCTGATTCTAATGCATGATCGTTTACCAGGATTCTTCAGAGCTAGATAACGACCCATGCATTAGAATCAGGTGTGTTGGAGCAGGGAAACATCTAAAACATGCAGGACAGTGGGTCCTGAGGACCAGGGTTGAAGACCACTGTTCTAGATGTTTCCCCCTTCCAACACACCTGATTCAAATGAATCGTCACTATCAGGCTTCTGCCGAGCTTCATAATGACTCGTTCATTAGGATCAGGTGTGTTGGAGCAGGGAAACATCTAGAACATGCAGGGCAGTGGGTCCCTGAGGACCAGGGTTGAGAACCACTGATCTACAGCGTGGGAGGGGTACAGCGGCTGCCGGGAATCAGGGCGTCACGGGGTCATGTGTGATGCAGGACCGGAATGGATGCCGATACGACCGGTTTGTTCCATCTTAAAAATTTCGACGACGGGGGCCGTGAATCCTTGTCGCTTTCGCTCGGAAATACGCGTCAACTATCCTTTTTCACCTCACGTCGGAATAGATACATATCTGCTTGTGTATTTCGTTCATGAGGGCTATTTCCACATTCGGGAGGTACAGTGTCAATGCAAATGATACAGGACGGTACAGTATACCGTACGTTATTCTGATATATTACCGAGTCCTGCATCCGTCTGTACACGAATCACATTCGTAATCCTCGAACGTCGATCTCATTTTCATTCGCTGAGGCAGGCCTGTGCGGTTCTCTGTCCAGTCAGACCGGGAGTGGAACTCAAGAGGAAGAACGTTCCTTTCGGTCACTAGTTTGTATTGCTTGTTCCTCAGAAGACGCACCAGGTCGTCCACGACAGTTGAGTCAAGGTTACAGAAACAGAGAGAGAGACAGAAAGAGAGAAATAACGAGTGGGGAGCTGGGAACCAAATGAATCGAGGCAAAAGTGGAAAAAGGACGGAGAGACGGAGATAGGGAGAGGGAAAATGACGGCAAGGGGGGAGAAAAAAAGACCGAAAGAAAAACAACTGAGGCGAAAGTGAGACGTAGAGGCGGGGAGAGGCAGAGAGGGTGAGGAAGAAACCCAAACAGATGCAAGAGAGGAAGGGAAAAAAAAAGCGAGCGAGAGAGAGGGGAGGCCAAAGGGGCGTGGCCAGGGTCACAGTCCGGCCCCTCTCCCTATCTGCAAGGGTCAGAAGAGATCCTGGGGGCCCAGGTGAAGGATGAGAGGGGGGGCAAGGGCCTGGGCCTGGTAGAAGGCACTGTCAAAGTATAGACCCCCTGAGGAGAGACAACCAGAGACAAGACCAGTTAAAGCCCACAGCAGTCATTGTTAGAGACCATTTTGAACAAAAGCGTCGTTTTGATGATCGATGAGTTCTGATTGGGTGAATCCAAGACAGGAAGTGATCTAGATATCTGACAGTGTTCCAGAGTTCAAGCCTACTAGAAGATCAATAACTAGTCAAACCTTGACACATTTACTTTTATTATATATTTTTTTATCAAATGCAATATCTTAACTCTTAACAGAGTTCCAAAATAAAATATCTCTCACAAAATAGAGCTTGTAACCCATAAAAGGTTCTACTTTCAACAGTCATGGACAATCAATATCCAGAATCAAAATGCGCAGAACATTCAATCGAACTTATCAGAAAATAGAAAAAACACAACAAGGTTTTGCGTGGAAAAATCATAACGTCATACAAGACATGAAAAACAAAGGAACATAACCAACCACATCCGCAAGACTCCTTTAGAAGGCCAAAAACAATCTAGAATCTTCCGAGCAGAAAGGCATGGAGGGTGGAGGAGTGCGGGGCGGTCTTAGTAGGGGTACAGGTGGGAGATGGGGTAAGGTTGGGGGAATCGCATGACGGGAACTATGACTTGGGGCATTCTGGGAGTAAAACCTACGAGAAAAAAATGATACAAACAGTCCATTCAGTCCAGCGACAACGTGGAGGTGTAGCGACGGGGGATCACAAAGGCAGGCAGCGTGTACAGTGAACCCTCGCTATATCACGGTTCACCTTTCACGGTTTCGCTACTTCACGGATTTGCCTCGTGCATCACGTTCTGCATTCTGATTTTTATTTATTTATTTCATTTTTATTTAACCTTTATTTCACCAGTCAATATCCAGAATGATTGGCTAAACAGTCTCTCCAACACAAACCTGTGCTTCAATAAAGTTGCGGTTTACAGGATACAGTACTTTTATTTGTTAAACAAATGCTTGGGCCTGTAAAAAGGGTTTGTTCTTTGGTTTTAATATATAATAGAGTATTTCATTGTATAATAATTGTCTTTTTTTGGGGGGGGGTGGGTTTACTTCACTTCGCTTATCACAGGTTCTTTTTGGAACGTAACCCCCGTGAAAAACGAGGGTTCACTGTACTGGGGGGATGTATGAGAGCAGATGCTGTTTCCAGGTATGAAGTGTCCCTCTGGGCTTACCGTAGCTAGGGAGGGGGGCTGCTGGACTGTAACCATAGGGTGCTCCAAAACCTATAAGGAGACACAGGCAAAGTGTTATAATAATACCTCGTTTAACAGACGTTTTCATCCAAAGCGACTTACATGAAGTGCAGGGTCATTCCCCCCCCCTGAGGCAAGTAGGGTGAAGTGCCTTGCCCAAGGACGCAACGTCACATAGACACAGCCGGGGTTCGAACTCGCAACCTTCCGATCTCAAGGCCAACACCTTAACCCACTGAGCCATCTGACTCCCTTGTCGTTATCATCAATAGAATATTTGAACACACACACACACACACAAACACACACACATACACGCACACACACTGTACCTGGTGTTAGGTATCCATGGGTGGGGTGTGCGTTGATAAATGGACCTCTGGGTATGACAGGCAGCCCTCTTGGTCTGCTGACGTGCGCTGGGAGTGTTACCACGGCGGGGGCTAGCCTCTTCATCTATACACACACACACCAGGAGAGGCACGCACGCACACGTACGCATGCACACGCACACACCAGGACACACACATCAGAACACACATACACACCAAAAAACACACACATACACACCAAAAAACACACACACACACCAGAACACACACACACACCAGAACATGCGCGCACACAAGAACACACACGTACGCATGCACACGCACACACCAGGACACACACGCACACACATCAGAACACACATACACACCAAAATACACACACATACACACACCAGAACACACACACACCAGAACATGCACACACACAAGAACACACACGTACGCATGCACACGCACACACCAGGACACACAAACACACATCAGAACACACATACACACACACCAAAAACACACACACACCAGAACACACACACACACACACACAAGAACACACACACACCAGAACATGCACACACACACAAGAACACACACGTACGCATGCACACACACACCAGAACACACACACACACACCAGGAAACACATCAGAACACACACACACACACCAAAAAACACACACACGCCAGAACACACACACACACACACAAGAACACACACACACACCAGAACATCCACACACACAAGAACACACACGTACGCATGCACACACACACCAGAACACACACACACACCAGGAAACACATCAGAACACACACACACCAAAAAACACACACACACCAAAACACACACACACACACACACACACACAAGAACACACACACACCAGAACATCCACACACACAAGAACACACACGCACGCATGCACACACACACACCAGAACACACACACACCAGAACACACACACACCAGGAAACACATCAGAACACACACACACACAAGAACACACACACACCGGAACATCCACACACACAAGAACACACACGCACGCATGCACACACACACACCAGAACACACACACACCAGGACACATCAGAACACACACACCCACACGAAGAAGATCCCCCCCCACCCCAAATCATCAAGCCGTTTCATCCCGCATTTACATTTACATGTATTCATTCAGCAGACGCTTTTATCCAGAGTGACTTACAGTAAGTACAGGGACATTCCCCCTGAGGCAAGTAGGGTGAAGTGCCTTGCCCAAGGACACAACGTCACATAGCCACAGCCGGGGTTCGATCTCACAACCTTCCGATCACGAGGCCCACGCCTTAACCCGCCGAGCCATCTGACCCCCCCCCCCCCCATCTACATGGACGTTCACCAGGAAAGGCGGTGGGTGGGTGCGGCTGGCGCTCACCGGGGGGTTGGGCTTCTTCTTCTTGCCGCTGGGAGCTTTGGAGCCTGAGAAGAGGTTCTTCAGGGCGGCCAGCGCCGCGCTAGCCTTCGCCACCTTCTTGTTGGGCCCCATGCCTCGGAACTTCTGCTTGTCAACCTCCACCTGATACGCAGGAAGAGGAGGAGGAGGGGGACAGAGAGGAGGGAGAGGGAGAGGAGAGAGGGAGGGAGGAAGATCACTAACTCAGGGAATCACTCTAGGCTAGGTCGATTCGGAGGGGACAGCTGAGTGTGTGTGCGGGTATGTGTGTGCGCAGGTGTGGATATGTGCGTGTGTGTACGTGGGTGAGTGTGTGCGCGCGTGTGTGGTTGTACGTGTGTGTGTGCGTGTGTGTATGTTTGTGCATGTGTGTGGGTGAGTGTGTGCGTGCGTGTGGGTGTATGTGTGTGCAGGTGTGGGTGTGCATGTGTGTGTGTGTGGGAGAGTGTGTGCACGTGTGTGTGGGTGTATGTGTGTATGCAGGTGTGGATATGTGCGTGTGTGTGTGGGGGTGAGTGTGTGCGCGCGTGTGTGGTTGTATGTGTGTGTGTGTGTGTAGGTTTGTGCATGTGTGTGGGTGAGTGTGTGCATGTGTGTGTGTGGGAGAGTGTGTGCACGTGTGTGTGGGTGTATCTGTGTGTGCAGGTGTGGGTGTGTATGTGCATGTGTGTGTGTGTGTGTGTGTGTGTGTGTGTGGGAGAGTGTGTGCACGTGTGTGTATCTGTGTATGCAGGTGTGGGTGTGTATGTGCATGTGTGTGTGTGTGTGTGTGTGTGTGTGTGTGGGAGAGTGTGTGCACGTGGGTGTATCTGTGTGTGCAGGTGTGGATGTGTATATGCATGTGTGTGTGTGTGTGTGTGTGTGTGTGTGTGTGTGTGTGTGGGAGAGTGTGTGCACGGGGGTGTATCTGTGTGTGCAGGTGTGGATGTGTATATGCATGTGTGAGTGTGTGTGTGTGTGTGGGAGAGTGTGTGCACGTGTGTGTATCTGTGTATGCAGGTGTGGGTGTGTATGTGCATGTGTGTGTGTGTGTGTGTGTGTGTGTGTGGGTAGGAGAGTGTGTGCACGTGGGTGTATCTGTGTGTGCAGGTGTGGGTGTGTATATGCATGTGTGTGTGTGTGTGTGTGTGTGTGTGTGTGTGTGTGTGGGTGGGTGACAGTGTGCAGGCATGCGTGTGTGGTCGCACCTCGATGATGAAGCGTTTGTCGTAGCTGCTGCCGCTCTCGGACACCAGCTCGTACTTGAGGCCCCTGCGTTTCTCGTTGAGCTCCATCACCGGGTTCTTCCCTCCGGCCGTCAGGATGGGGCCGGGCGCCCGGGGCTGGGGGCACAAACGCTGGTGAGATCCCTGCCTGGGACTGGAGCAGGGCAGCAGGTTCCAAACGTAGCCAATTACAGCCATTTGGCACTGGTTTTGGATCTCACAATGTACGTTCGATCATCTATAAACCCGCTATGTTTAGGGTACGATCACGTTGCTACGATCAGTGACCGATGCTCTTTATGTAAAGCTCTCTCTTGGAAGTCGCTTTGGATCAAAGCGTCTGCTGAATTAGTGGTCCCCAACCCTGGTCCTCAGGGGCCCTCTGTCCTGCATGTTTTAGATGTTTCCCCCTTCCCACACACCTGATTCAAATAACGAGTCATTAACAAGCTTCTGCTGAGCTTCATAAGGACCCGTTCATTTGATCATCAGGTGTGTTGGAGCAGGGAAACATCTAAAACATGCAGGACAGAGGGTCCCTGAGGACCAGGGTTGAGAACCACTGCGCTAAATGAATAAATGTAAAGGTACAAGACAGTGCTAGGATCCAACATCTACAGTACATTCACATTTATTCATTCAGCAGACGCTTTTATCCAAAGCGACTTACACTAAGTACAGGGACATTCTCCCTGAGGCAAGTAGGGTGAAGTGCCTTGCCCAAGGACACGGTAGCGTCCACATGCATCGTGAAGCGACAGAGCTCGCAGCGTCTATTAAAATCCGAATGCGCTGTGTTTTTGGATGGTAACGTCCGTCTGAATATTGCGCCGGCGCTACCCGTCAACTCCAAGCAGAAGTGTCGCGGTTGTCGTTGTTCGTTACTGTCGTCGTTTACCTCAGGCGCGTCGGCGGAGGAGGAGACGGAGTTGGTGCTGGAGGTGGTCGACATCCTGTCGTTCTTGCCCTCGCCGTCGGACCTCTCGTCGGCGCTCAGGGCGTCCGGGTCGCCGTCGAGGGCCCCCGGGTGGCCCAGCGCCTGCAACACCTGGGGGGTGGGGGGGGTGGGGGGGGCGGGTGTGGGGGGCGGGGAGGCAGAGGAGGGTAGATGTAGCTCTCACCGTCGAGCGCCGCAGGGCGCGAGCCGGCGAACCGTCGAAACCCCTAGGGCCCCCCGAACCATCCGCCCCCCCCCCCCCCCACACGTGCCCCCCCCTCCGGAGATGTGCCGCTACCTTCAGAGCCACCTGCAGCTTGGCCATCTTCTTGGAGGCGCCGGAGGCTTCGTACACCGCCCCCTGGAGCTCGGCGGACATGGTGAAGACCGGGGCATGGACGGGGCCGGGACTGGCCCAGGAGCTTGTACTGGAGCCCCGGGTGGACCTGGTTCAGGCGCATCAGGGCGTTCATGGGGTGGGTGGGGTCTGTCATCTTACTGTCCAGCACTGGAGAGGGAGGGGGAGAGGGGGAGGGAGGGGGAGAGAGGGAGAGAGGGAGGGAGGGGGAGAGGGAGGGAGGGGGAGAGAGGGGAGAGAGGGAGGGAGGTAGGTAGGGAGAGGGAGGGAGGGACGGAGAGAGAGAGGGAGGGAGGGAAGAAGGGAGAGAGAGCGAGAGAGAGAGAGAGAGAGAGAGAGAGAGAGAGAGAGAGAGGAGAGGGAGAGGGAGGGAGGGAGGGAGGGAGGGAGGGAGGGAGGGAGGGAGGGAGAGGGAGAGGGAGAGGGAGAGGGAGAGGGAGGGAGAGAGAGAGAGAGAGAGAGAGAGAGGGAGAGGGAGGAGGGAGGGAGGGAGGGGGAGAGGGAGAGGGAGAGGGAGAGGGGGAGAGGGGAGAGGGAGAGAGAGGGGAGGGAGGCAGGGATCGTCGTAGATCAGTGGGGCACGGGTTCACAGTTTGCTGTTCTGATAACTGATAACTGATGAGGAGGAGGATTTCTTCCCCCCCCCCCTCGTGGTCCTCCGAGGTTATCGACGCTGGGAATCTCTGCGAAGACCTGTAGTGATGCTTGGCTAACAGGGCCATTACTGCACGCTTGACTTGTTGTTTGCGCTTGAGCTATACTAGCTCCTCCGATAGCCTCTCCCAAGACGAGAGGGTGTAAAATACAGTAAGAAAGACGGTAATTATATATAGACCGTAATAATGTAAGTAGGGAGGCTAGATAGTCAGTGTGCGTACGTGTGCGTCCGTCTGCCCAGAGGGGGAGTATTAATTTGACCTTGCCAGCCCCAACCTCCCGCCCGCCCCCCCCCCCCTCCCACCCCCTCAGTCACCTGCTTTGAACTGCCAGGAGATGAAAGCCTCGCAGGATTGGTGTCGGCAGGCGGAGGGGCAGTTTAATTACTGCGACCCGTTCGCCCTTGCCCTGGAGCGAGGGGGCGAGGAGAGGCGATGGCTCGAATGGAGCCGCTGCGTTAGAACGCTCTCGAAACGCTCTCTCTCTGTTGCTCACCTCTCGTTAGATAGGGACTCAGATAGGCGGCTTCAGCGGGTTAAGGCGTTGGGCTCGTGATGGGAAGGTTGTGAGTTTGATTCCCGGCTGTGACTACATGACGTTGTGTCCTTGGGCAAGGCACTTCACCCTACTTGCCTCAGGGGGGGGGAATGTCCCTGTACTTGCTGTAAGTCGCTTTGGATAAAAGTGTCTGCTAAATGAACACAATGTCGATAGGGCAAGAAGGGCAATGTCGATGTGGCTAACTCTCAAGACCTACGGACGTGCGGTGCCAAAACCGAAAACACGTTGCGAGAACAGAACCACACGGAATTTCGGAAAGCGCCCCTTTTCATTCGCTACCCAACGGCGCTGCGCTGGCGACAACCATGACGAAACGCTAGGCATTCGTCGCGGTTATCGTACGCGAAACGTTATTTAACACCGAGAGCGATTTAAGGGCCGGCGATGAGCCGACGGGGCCCTTTTTGACGAGACGCTGAGGGGCCCGGGTGACAGCTGGAGGAGGGCGGGCGTCACCTCTCGCTCTTTTTGGAGCGTCCCTGTCGTCGGAGAGGACGTCTTCGCTCGGTCTCTCTTCTGGTTCCTCCCTGGAGAGATGACAAGGACAGGGTCTGAAGCCACTCCGGGGATTCTGGGACTTCCTGGTACACGTTAAGCACGCACACACACACTCACACACACACACACTCTCTCTCTTCCTATTTTTCTCTCCCAGAACGAGAGAGAATGCGTCTGTCTCTCTCACACACAAGCACACGGTCATACAATCATTCTTCCTGTCTTTTTTCCGCTCCCAGAACGTTTGCGCGTATCTCGCGCACACACAAGCACACACACACACACCTTCGGAGAGCCTCCGTGCGGGTTTGCTGGCAGGGAGAGGATCCATATTCAGGACCTTGTAGATCTGTCCGAAGGCCAGGAGGCGTAGCGCATGCTGAAAGCGACGCACACAAAAACACACACACACACACGCGGAAGACAGAATGAGGCCGAGATCCCCCTTTCATCTGAAGCCCGCCGCCCCCCCCCCCACCCGCCACCCCCCCCCCCCCCCCGCTCCCTCAACCCGGTTGCAAGATGCCTACCCCCCCCCCCTCCCCGAAAGGCAATCAATAGACCCGAGCAGGAGGAATTGCAAACCCCCCCCCCCACCACCCCACCCCCTCAACCCCCCCCCATCTCCAGCTCCTCTTCGGAGAGAGGGCGGTAATTAGGGCCGCTTCAGAGGCGGAGAGGAACGGCTTTCGCATAAGCAAACGTGGATTCCCTGACGCGTTTACTGCTATTTCATCTAGGTGTGTGTGCGTGTGCGTGTGTGTGTGTGTGCGCAGCACTCTTCCCTGGGGGCTCAATCTGGCTTTTCATGGAAGCAGCAACAGCGCGGGGCTTGGGGACGGGGGTGGGGGGGGACGGGGGTGGGCGGAGGAGATGGAAGTGGGATTCGGGAAGGGCAGGGACGGGGCGGGGGGGGGGGGGGGGTCGAGCTTCCCACGCTCATTAGCGATTTCATTATGCCTTTCCTTCTCCGCTCTCCTTCAGCTCCCCAGGGGCTTGCGGAGGGGGAGGTCGCGACTGAGGTGCTGCTGCAGCGCCCAGCCTCGCAGTCTAAATATAGCCCCCGGTCTGATCCCAGGCCTCTGGAGCTTTAGAGAAATGATTCTCCGCTTCCACTCAATGGGCGAGAGAGAGTGAGAAGGAGGAGGGTGAGGGAGAGAGAGGAGGGTGAGGGAGAGAGTGAGAGAGAGAGAGAGAGAGAGAGGGAGGAGGGTGAGGGAGAGCATGAGAGAGAGAGAGAGAGAGAGAGAGAGAGAGAGAGAGAGGGAGGGAGGGAGGCTCTTTGTGGACCGTCGAAAGACCTGCGCCGCAAAATAAAGGCCTGACAGGTTTAATCTCTTACCTGGATTTAACGGGTGTAAAAACCCGTCATCGTGGATAGAAATGTAGAGTGTTTGGTGCTTAGAGAAAAGGTAACTGATTCAGCCAAAGCCGATGAGCAATCTGTCAAAGGATGTCAGGAAAATGAGAATTTAGAAGGACACCTGGTTTTATACTCCTTAAACCCGATTTGGCTAAGAGTGCGAATATATATTTTTCGCGATTGTAACCGCATTCACCCGCTCAACGGGGTCGGGACGCGAGAATGTCATCAATATTTCAACGTGAAAACGGGAATTGGGACACTCCATCATGACATTTCTGAGCCTTAATGCAGAGCCAGCTCGCCCCGCCCGCCTCCCTCGGACGCACCGCTGAGACAGACTTGATAGCGGAGTCGGGTTTGAGGTAGTATTCTGGTATAAAGGATTAGAAACGGAAGACGAAATGATGCTCTTTGCTGCACAGTAATCCCCTCTGTGATTACTCTGGCTACGTTTTGATCATGTTGACCATTTGGGGATTACTTAGTGAATACTGCGCCACTGTGCAAGAGGGATGCCGCTCACAGGGAAATACAATGTAGGCCTGCCCTTCAATCATCACGTGCAGCGTCATGTGTTAGTTGTAGGCTTGCTTGTATTGTTTAGGCTTGGGATCCCACTATAATGCCTCCTACTTTGAATAATATAAGACCTTAAGGCAGTGGTTCTTAACCTGGGTTTGATCGAAACCCAGTCAGGCTCAGGGGTTTGGCGGAGGTCAAGACACGCATCCGACTCATATGATTCGTGATGACACAACCCATTGAGAAAGGTTAGGTGATGAATGCGCATATGAAACTGGTGGGGTTCAGTACCTCCAACAAGGTTAAGAACCACTGCCTTAAGGCCTGTAAGGGTTATAATATATTACAGAGACACCGGCATATTTAATCGGGTTCGCGCGATCTAAATAAAATCAACAGGATTTCATTTGGGCCGCAACTCACAAGGAGGATGAGTTTAAGGTCTGGAGAGAGGGGGGTGGGGCCGGGGGGAGGGGGGGGGGGATTGTCAACTCCGCGAGCGCCAGGCGGACCCCCAGTTGATTGAGCGTTAATTAATGTTGAGCGATACAGCTGTTGTCGGAGCGATCCGGTGGATAAAGAATCGAATTAGCGAGTTCACAGCTCACCGGGCAGGTGGTGCTGCGGCAGAGGGACGTGTAATATGATGAACCAGATGCCTTCATAGACTCGCTGTTTCATTTGTATTTAACAAAGAAAAAACAAAACTTGACAATGTCAAACATCAGATATCACCCTAGGCTAGCAGATGGTTACCAGAAGTTTGGTTTTAATATAGATCCAGAGTTCAAGGCTTTGATGGGTCAAATCCCTGATACTAATCGATCAAAGTGCGCCAATGAAGTAGGCTATATTAACGAAGGTCCTTCTCCATCAACATGTTTGATGAATAAATCAAGTCAGCATTTGCGCCATTCATTTAAAAATAAAATAAACGCACATGCACAATTATTTTGCTGGGGACAGACAGTTCTGGGTACCAACTGAAAAAAATGAAAAACTTTGGCGAGGTCTGACCTCCTGATTAAGATTTGCTGGGCGGGGTCTATGTCTGAGCCGAAATGAGGGTCTGCTATTGTGTGTTGCCGTTTTACGCTGAAAAACATATTTGGTGACCCCTAACCTGACCCCTACCCCTAATAGATGTTGGTTTGTGCCCCTTGACCAGCTGTAAAGGATTTGATTAATTAATATAAAGACATGTCTGAGCTGAAATGGGTTCCCCCCATTGTATAATTCACACTTTGCCTCGAGTGAACTCAAACGTCTTCAGTATTTAAAGCACAATCCTAGCATACAGATAGCGGATGCTGCCCCCTAGTGGCTGTATAACAGTTCAATTTAGTCATTCAGCAGACGCTCATATCCAGAGCGACTTTGAGCAAGTACAGGGTCATTCCCCCCCCCGAGGCAAGTAGGGTGAAGTGCCTTGCCCAAGGACACAACGTCATGTTGGCAAGGCCGGGATTCGAACCCGCAACCTTTTGATCACTAGCCTGATTCCCTCACCGCTCTGCCACTTGACACCCCAGCGATTATACTCAGCCATCATACTAAAAGAAAAGGAAAATTTATTGCTTATAAATAATATCCTCGCAAGCTACATTAAGGCTAGAGCGATGTGGAACCCTAAGCTGTGGTGCAGCTTATCTAAGGAGGTCTTTGGATTGGCTTTGACAGGAAGGAAGGACGACCCTGGCAGGGTCAGCCAGCTGAGGGCTGAGGGTTCCTGGGCGAGTTGTTTTGGACGGGCTGGTCTTTTTCTGAAGTGTCCTGAAGAAAAACCCATATTGGAACTTCGGTTATCATATGACCTCACTGCTGAATGGTTATCGGTTATCGGTTTATGACCTAAAACTATATCAACATTATTATAAAAAATGTCGTCCCTATACACATGTATTTCAATCGAATTGTAATATCCATCTGCTCTTTACCATAGATGGCCGCATTCCAAACAATGTTATTTATTCAAACAGGGTTTACAACGAGCACAGAAACAGCAGAGTTTGCCAGTTTACCTGTGTAACTGAGGGCACATGTTCTTAGAGGCGGGGCCCATCTTGGACAGGATGGACTTGGAGTTGCGTGTTCCGCTTGGTACGATACCCAGACATCCTGTCTTGAAGTGAGACTGCATAGCAGGTGTCTTGGAGGGTGGACCAAGATGTTCCGATCTACAGAGGAGAACGAGGCGATAAATACAGTATATCCATGAATGCTAGTCATTCCTTTTATACATAGACAGGATGCAAAGAGTTGACCATTTTATATTTGAGTCATTTGGCAGACACTCTTATCGAGAGCGATTTAGAGTAAATACAGGGATATTCCCCCCTGAGGTAAGTAGGGGGAAGTGCCTTGCCTAAGGACACAATTTCACGAAACCTTCTGATTTGCTATAGCCCGATTCCCTCACCACTCAGCCACTTGACTCAAATGAGCCACTTGGCCACTGACCCTCCAAGTGGTCACTTAGTCAGTGTCAAGGAGGGGTCTGTATCGACTAGCCACATTGTAAACTCAGTTATCAGGTATGCTGATGACTGACTTTGGTTGTAGACGGGCAGAGTTGTTAGAGTACCTCTCCAGGCTGGTTCCGTTTTTGAGCTCATGAAAAGCCTCTCCATCTGGGATAAAGTCCTCCATGGCAGGGCCCCTGCCCAGCCGAGCGGCTCCATCCAGCACGGCCAGAAGCTTCTGCATCATCTGGTTCCGTCTGACCAACGTCTTCACCTCCTCCTCCTCCTCCTCCTTGGGACCTTCCTGGTTGAACACAGACCGGAGAATGCCGTTCCCGAGTTTTAGAAACCAACGAAATCCAGCAAAAATGTCCATTTACTCATTTACCAGACACGCTTATCCAGAGCGACTTACAGCAAGTACAGGGACATTCCCCCCCCTGAGGCAAGTAGGGTGAAGTGCCTTGCCCAAGGACACAACGTCATGTTGACACAAACGGGGTTGGAACCAGGGATCCTTCTGATTACTACCCCGACACCCTAACCGACTGCGCCACACGACTCCAAAACACGTTTACGTTTGACGGCAAGTTTGACGCCCTGTGTCATCTCGAACGTGACAGCGTTAAGAACCGCTTCTTTTTCGTTGACGAGCGCGTCGTTCTGTACCGTCAGCACGTCTTTGAGGGCGAAGGCGGCCTCTTGTAGGATGGTCTCCAGCTGTTCTCTTGTAGCCCTCTCCTGTTCCAGCCTCCCAGCCAGACTCTCAGCCTCTGCCCCTCTCCTGCTGGACACCTCCAGCACCGACCTATGCTCTTCTCTGGACACACACACCAGGGATTAACAAACCCTGATCAATTATAGAACGTGTAACATCATGAACATCATATTAACTCTGTGTGTTCGAGGAAAGCCGTCTCTCTTTTTAATATATGTTTGTACCGTTGGTGTTACGTTACAGAACATTCCAGAACCTTCCGGAACAATTCAAAAACAATTCATGCAACACAACACAGACAGTACAAACACATATAAAAGTGAGAGACGGCTTTCCTCGAACACACAGCGTTCATATGGTGAACTGTCTTTGAATTGTTCTTGAATCGTTCCGGAAGGTTCTAGAATTTAAATAGTCTTAGACATAAGAGAACAGTTGTTCCAGGTAGCATATTGTAAACAGAACGGTGGTCTGACCTGAGGTCCTTCACCTCAGCCAGGAGGGCGGTGTGGTCTTGCTGTAGCTGCTGGTGTTCCTCCTGCACCCTGGCGTACTCCATCAGCTCTGCGTTCATCTGGCCACACTTGGCTGTCAGCAGCTGGACCACCTGTAGTAGGGGAGGGGGACAGGGAGACGTCAGCCTGGACACACTACAGCCACACTACGTCCACAGCCCTGTCAGAAATACCGAGACCAGGTTTAATTTTTTTCATTCCTCTTCTTATCTCCACTCCTCTTTCTTTAAACCTCTCATCTTGCCTTTCTCCCATCCCCCACCCCTTTCTACAGTGCATTTACCCTCCCTCCCTCCCTCCCTCCCTCCCTCCCTCCCTCCCTCCCTCCCTCCCTCCCTCCCTCCCTCCCTCCCTCCCTCCCTCCCTCCCTCCCTCCCTCCCTTCCTTCCTTCCTTCCTTCCTTCCTTCCTTCCTTCCTTCCTTCCTTCCTTCTTCCCTCCCTCCCTCCCTCCCTCCCTCCCTCCTTCCTTCCTTCCTTCCTTCCTTCCTCACCTTCTGGTTGCTGACGTTCTTGTGGCTGATGTCGTTGACCACCGACTCCAGGATCTCCATCTCCCGTCGGAGATCTTTCTCCGTCTGCTTGAGGGTCTCGTTCTCCTCCAGGAGCAGGCGGCTCCTGTCCGACAGCTGGCCGATCTGGACGTTCACCGCCACGTTCTCGTGGATGGCCCTCCTGGTGATCTCCGGCATCTTCCTGTCCGACTCGCGGCGGAACTCGGCCGCCACGGCCGCCACGCGCTCCCGCATCTCCTTCTTCAGCCTGGAAAGCGTGATTATGGGCAGGGGTGCGTGTGTGTGTGTGTGTGCGTGTGTGTGTGTGTGGGGGGGGGGGGGGGGGGGGGGGGGGGGTTCAGATGTTTAAGATATTGTAGGGATATTATAGGTGACTCTCTAAGCCAGGGGTGCCCAATCCTGGTCCTCGAGAGCCCCTATCCTGACAGTTTTAGATGTTTCCCTGCTCCAGCACACCTGATGGTCATTATGAGGCTTCCACAGAGCTTGATAACGACCCGTTCATTAGAATCAGGTGTGCTGGAACATCTAAAACTGTCAGGAGAGAGGCTCTCGAGGACCAGGATTGGGCTCGCCTACTCTAAGCCATGTGATGGCAGCAAGGTTTCGTTTCTCTGGATATGTCCCCTGTTGGGGTCACAGCAGCATGACCTATCACAGTATTAAGGGAGTCATGTGGCTGGGCGGTTTAGGAGTCTGTCTACTAATCAGAACTTCCCTGGTTCAAACCCTGGCCATGCCAACATGACGTTGTGTCCTTGGGCAAGGCACTTCACCCTACTTGCCTCAGGGGGGGGAATGTCCCTGTACTTGCTGTAAGTCGCTCTGGATAAGAGCGTCTGCTGAACGACTCAATGTACATGTAAGCAGTGGAGACCTGTCCATGTCCACCACGGCCTTCCTCTCCAGGTTGTAGATGACGACACGGTGCTCTTCTGCCTGCTTCTCAAGCTGCAGCTCCAGGGACTGCATGCGGGCTGTCAGCTCCTCTCTCTGGACCCTGAAGTCCTCCAGGGCCGCTAGCTTGCTAGCTACAAAGAGGAAAGGAAAAGGGAAATGTGCCTGTGTCAACATGATGTTGCGTCCATGGGCAAGGCATTTTACCCTGCTTACCTCAGGGGAGGAATGTCCCTGTAGTTGCTGTAAGTCGCTCTGGATAAGAGCGTCTGCGAAATGATTACGTGTAAAAAGCAGGATGTGTTATCGTGGGAGTTCGTACCGAGCACCATGTTCTCCGAGGTGAGCTTGTCCTTGTTCTCCAGGGACTCCAGGCGGATCTGGGCCAGCTGCACCTGGACGGCTTCCCTCTCGGCGTCCCTGGCTAGCTGCAGGTCGACCAGTTGCTCGCGGACCTCCTTCACTTTGTCCTCCTCCTGGGTCAGAGAGCGTTTCAGGTAATGGACGATTTGTCTCTTCTCCTCCTCGAGGGCGTCGTAGAGAGAGGAGAAGTCCTTCTGTTCCAACTCGAGTTTGTCACATTTATGCTGATATCTGCAGGACAGACGAAATAGGTCCCAAATTTGTGCTGACACCCACATAAATGGACCTACAGGAAATTAGTAGGGCTAGGCTGTGTCGTCTAAACCTACAGATTGTTTTCTAATGATTTTAAACGTTTAATTTTTGTTGCCCTAAACTGGAAGCAATTATTCATACACAAATACATTAAAAGTATTATTGCAGAGCCCAACTGGTTAATAATATTGAAGATTTCATTGCATTTAATGCAGATTAGTTGTAGTAAACAGGAAATTATATTGACTTTGGAAATGTAATGGTCTGTTATGATAGAGCATAGCCTACGTAAAAAAAATCACTCACTTCTCTAATTGCTCCTCCAAGTCTCGAATCTGCGCTCTGTAAAACTCTTTCCCGCATTCAGACAGCGCGTCTACCGCCTGTGATTTATCTCCGACTGCCGTGGATTCCTTCTTAGCCGTGTTGTCGGCAGTTTTCTTTCCATTCTTAGGCGTTTTCGGCATTTTCCAAAGAAACTTTTCTCCGTGTGTGCCGGCTGCGCTTTCCAGTGGCGAAGCGATCAAAACACACGTTGTTGCCAAGGAACTACGCAGTGCGCCTTTCCAATGGAATTCCATTATCCTAACAGCCCTATTGCTTGGGGCCCTGGGCCCAATATACCTTAACGCCATCTATTTTGTGTACCAAACTCCACTGAGAGGCTACTGTGTGACTGTGTTACACATTGAAAACGTGTTACAACGTCAGTTTATTTTATTATTACAACAGGCTACCAAAGACAGGGCAACAAATGGTTGCAAATTGGTTGTCATGATGTATGTTTTGTAACCTAGATGCCAGCTGGGGTCTATCAAGGTGTTATGCTCAGTAACTGAAGCTTTTGTAAAGCTCTCTCTTGTAAGTCGCTTTGGAGAAAAGCGTCTGCTAAATGAATGTAAATGACCTTTTTGTTAAAAATTTAACCTTACAGGGACGCCTCTTTGTATTTTTCCCCCATTCATAACACAGCTGACTTGCATCAGTCTTGCCTGTAGCCACAGTCCTTACTGTCAACTTTGCCAAGACATGATGAGCCATTCATGGACGAGTCAGATGTCAACACTGCCATCATTGTCATTCTTGCCACACAGTAACACTGAGTCATCTGAAATGTAGTGAAGAAATAAGCCTACGAAAAGGTTATTCTGAGTAATTGGCAGAACTGTACATATACCACGGCAAACATTCTTTAACAGTAAAAGTGGTGGCAGGAAATTTGATCCAAAGGAAGTGAGGCAAGACCTGCTACTCTTAGGAAGCCGTTAGATCTTTCCCTGATAACCATCTTTGATTTTATCTACATAAAAGCTGAGTGACGTGGCAAAAACTCCCAAAATAATCCCACGTGTGCCTACAAGGGACCAACACTGACACAAAAAAAACACATTCTTGATCTGTTTGAAGGAAGATCATATTCTCTGATTCATTGGGGTGATCAGATAGCTATAGGTGGATGTGCTGATGTGCAAAAGGGTCTTCCGCCCTACTCAGAACACAGGAAGCACGTTGCTCTTCAAGGTGAAAACCACGTTGTCCCTCACAGCACGGCAACGCCAGGGTCTCTGTTTCGAAGAGACCACCTTACGCCTGTCCTCTCTGGAGAGATAACGCCAACCGTTGGAGGTTACCCACCGAGCTGAATCATGAAGAAACACAAACTAGGTACGTTTTGTTTGTTTGTTTTGTTGCGTGAATTCACTTCAGGATCGATAATCAATGCTGTGACATTTAGAGAGATGTTCAACTTCAACAGCTCAAGAGCTCGTATGACATAAGAAAGAAGGCTCCTCGGAGGGCAACTCGGGGAAGAACGGGCTCCATTTACGGTTGTTTGTTGGTCCATTCTCTCTTTGTCTCTGCGTGTCTACCAGTAACACAACACTGATTTACAGGCTATTGTACGCAACGCATAGACGACTCCTTGTTTGGATTCAATAATGGTGACTGCTCACAAAATGAAGACAGACACTGATTTGACCATTGAAGATCAACTTTTACAAAGAAATACAAGTGTGATGACTGTAAAAAAAATCTTACAGTTAATTACATTAACTTGATCACAGAGTCAAATATATATATATTTATTTGTGTATTTATTTAAACATTATTTACCTATCTGTAAATAAAAGCAAATTACAGTACAAGTATAAAATAATCATATTACATGATAACATACAAACCAGTTCTATGAAACTGAACTAGTGGGCACAGATGCAAATTGATCCTCTTTTAGTCTAGAAAGCTCCAAAGTAATAAATAGGAACATGATCTTATTGCAATATTGTATTGTTCCTTCCTATCTCATCTTACATTCCCTGGGGAATCATTAGGTTATATTTAACTGGGGACATACACAATTAATGGGCCTTTTTCGGCTATTCATCGTCGAATAGGCCCCAGGGGCTGAAACATAATCAAACAACGATAGGGGTCAGCCCAAAGTTCAAAACTCAATCCGGTGAGATTTTCACCAACTCCGGGGTACAATAACATTCCAAGCATGTCTCTATAAGAGAACCAAACATTCCTTAAACAGTCTCATTTGACAATAAACACAAATCCTAAAAGCGAACTGACGCTTGAAGTGACACTTGAAAAGCGTCCTGTGATAATGGCGGGTCAAACTAATAACCTGTCTGTTCTAGGTTTGAAGTGGTTCGGGAGCATTTCCAATCTTTCCCTCTCCAAAAGTTCCTCAGCCAAGCCGGACCGCAAGAAGTCATCGAGGGGTGAGGAGAGCTCAAGTAACACAACAGCGGGAGACCAAACACTTGATGATATAACACCCGGCTTGCACAGCCGAGGCTACGCCCGGTCCAGTGACGTGCACACCCACATCTGCACCGTGCCACGCACAGATAGGCCGAAGCGCTCCGCGAAGAACGATATCAAAACAGGGATTGATCAAAAACCGGGCCAGAGAAATGACCCGGATGATGTACGTCAGTCCCCCTTGCTGGGTGCTCTGTCCACTTTCAATCATTCCAGTGTGGATCTACGCCTGTCTGAGGGCAATAAAGAAAGACCCCTGCCCGTGGTGCCAATGCCATCACACTCTGTCAGTGCCACCCAAGGCTCACCCAAAATATCTGCAGAGATCTCACCATGTGACGAATCCCTCAGTGGTTCAGACTTTTCTTTAGAACTTGAGGGTCCTTCGGTGATCAGTCCAACCATGGTCGAGCCCACTGCCACCAAGACTGAGCCTGTGCGGTTGACCCCCACCCCTCAACATAACCCCGAGGCAACACGGGTTATCACCCAGGACTGGTATGTTGTGATGGAACCTGTCGCCGGACCGGCCGACCCCACAGGCGAGGACTCGTTAAGGACGGGGTCAGATCCTGAACTAGAGACCTTGGAGAGGTGAGACGCGCTTTAACGCTTTAGTCCATGTCGCTCTTTTGGACGCTCTGGAAAAAAAACTTACAGTAAATTATGAGTGATTAAATCTTGATTTATCGAGATTAAAATCTCGCATTCTGACCATAAATCGGGATCGTTGTATGTTTAAAAAATATGTATTTAAATCGTTTGGAAACGTGTGGAATACGCGTAATAACAAGCAGCCCAGACATGCGCACTCAGGGTTCCTCTCCCTGTCTCTAACGTGTTTCTCTTCAGCTTGGTCCAATTCTGAATCTTTCCTCAACTTGGTACTTGGTTATTTCCCCCCTGGAGGACAAATAAAGGTTTATCTAATCTAATCTTGACACTGAGATTGAAACACATTGCAAGGGCGTCCGGTCCAATCCATGTGCTGCGATGATAATCGGATCATGGTGAGATGATAACTTCTTTATAATAATGATAACTTCACCTTCTAGAACTTTATAGCAGTGTGCGTCGAGGTTCGTCCAGGTCTTTGTTGATTACACAATTTATTCGCAATGTCGACTGATATAACCCCAAATGAATTGGTCATGAATTGGTCATTGCGACATTGGTCATTGGAACAGCATGTTAAAGTATCAGCGGTTTAAGAATGTGGTGCAGAGACAGATTGTTATGACAGTGTGTGAAATCGTTTGTTAACATTTGAAGAAAAAGAAATGTTCAACCATAAATAATTAATTCATATTTAATATTCGATAGTTGAATAGCTCCATGGAATTAAACGTTCGCTAGTGACCATCCTCGCTGCCCGTATAGCCACAACAAGCAGTTGTTTTGTCATCTGTAGCCTGTAAGGACTCATGGTGTTATGTAATGCACTGTTGCTCAAGGAATGTGTCTGTTTCCCCTCTCCTCAGCCCAAAATGCATGACAGGACTGTGAAGCTGGGCTGTGCTCTTTGTACTGGAAGATGTTAATAAAAGGAAAAAGAAAGACATAAGGCAGAGATGCTTGTTATCTTTTGGAGATATTACGTCCATACAGTAACAGGGACGAGTCATATGTCTGTGGAGGGTCAAGGAGTGTCCAGCGAGGTTCGAAGAGGTGATGACACGGAGGCTGACACAAATACATGGCGGTGGTGTTTTTCCAGTGTTCGATGGGAAAGTTTGACCCCGCTTTTGTAAACCTCTCCATCAACTCCATGTGATGTGTGTGTGTGTGTTTGGGGTGGGGGGGTAAGTCAGGTGGCTCAGCGGTTAAGGCGTTGAGGCTTGTGAGTTTGATTCCCTTTTGAGGCTACATAATGTTGTGTCCTGCACTTCACCCTACTTGCCTCAGGGGGGAATGTCCCTGTACTTGCTGTAAGTCACTCTGGATAAGAGCGTCTGATAAATGACTGTGTGTGTGTGTGTGTGTGTGTGTGTGTGTGTGTGTGTGTGTGTGTGTGTGTGTGTGTGTGTGTGTGTGTGTGAGGGAGGGGGAGCACAGGGTCTCCACAGCTGGTTGTGTGCTGTTGGCCAACAGTGTTTTCATGCAATAGAAATGTGTTTTTATCCGAAGGGAACTCTCCCAAACAAATACAAGGAGGCTTCTTGTCAAACCTCCAATAGACACAGCCTGCTCTAAGATCCATGTTACGACTGCCAAAATCCAAATCCTGATTGGATACTGTATTATCATGGCCTGATTGTTGTGCTCAGCCTTACCACTGTCATCTTGGCGTTTAGGGTTAAGGTGTGTGTGTGCGGGAGGGAGATCTGGTTTGTGGGTGGGGGGGGGGGGAGTGTGAAGTCAAGTCTCTTGAAAAGTTCTCAGGCTGGAAAAAAAGCTACTTTCTGAGAAACAGCAGGGTTGCAAAAATGTTCGGACATTCTCAGAAGCTCTTGTAAAAAGCCTTGCTTGCAGTTTCACTACACATCCTCACCGTAAGGGGGTTTGAAGGCCGTAGCGAGGTGCTGCTGTGGCAGACTTAGACAAGAGGGATTTCTGCGTATCAGTCCAACCAGTTTGTAATGAACCTTATTAACGGAGGATACAAGTCATCTATGACGTTTAAAAGCACATTCATTGTCCCCTGCATCCTTTAGGTATTATTATTTATTTTTTACTCCGCGTACTGTATCTCTATTCAATTGACACCACTTACAAACTCAGATGAGATGTACAGATGTAATATTAAAACAAACACACACAAACCATTACATATAATACATAGATATTAAATGTACTGTACTATACTCTCTTTGGATGAAAGCGTCTGCTAAATGAATAACACAACATCTAAATGTACTGAAGCCATCTGATCGTGACACAAATCCACATTCTATTGTGTGTTTTTTTAAATCCCTTCAGCTCACTGGATGCCATGAACGGCGGTGAATATGTAAAGGTAAGGTCATTTTTTCTTCGTCTGACATCTAGGATTCATAACCCCGTTAAAGAACTCACTTTGGACGGATAGAACACTGTCAGAAGAGTGAAGACGGATAGAAAACTGTCAGAACAGACTGTTCCTGAACTTGAACTGGCAGCAAAATGTGAATCCACTTGAAACTAATTGTTGTAACTAGTGGCCAGGACTATCCTGGGAAAAGTATAGTTGGCAGGACACTACTGATATTCACAATTGAGCAGTTGGAGAGTGTTCTTTAGCTGGATCAAACCAGTCACCTTCTCATTATTAGAGGGGCTGTTTTTTTTTTTTTTTTTGGGGGGGGGGGGGGGTTACCTCCACATCTCGCTGTTTTTCTCTGAAACCAGGAGAGCTCTTTTGAGGCTCCTGTGTGCTCAGTGGTCAAGCTCTAATTGATTTAGGATTGGTGACAACAACAAAAAGTGTGGGATTCCTGCCCATTCCTGGGGATCCTTCACGCAAGCTGGGTTACCATGGGCAACAAAGCCCAATCTGGATATGACTGGTTGTGTGAAGGTGAAGAGAGAGAGAGAGATAAAAAGAGGGGGAGAGAGACAGGGAATGAGAGAGAGAGAGAGACAGAGAGAGGGAGAGAGAGAAAGAGAAAGAAAGAGACAGAGAGAGAGACAAAAAGACGGAGAGAAACAGAAAGAGAGAGAGGGATAGAGAGAGAGGGAGAGAAAGAAAGAGAGAGAGAGAAAAAGTGCTTCCAATCCACACTTCCATTCGCCTTCCCTCTAACTTTCACAAACCGGTTGTCTCCAAGGGATGAGCCTGTCATGAATGGTAACGGTGATGGAATTGAACGCTATTCATTAGGGTTTCCAGGTCTTTAGGTTCGTCTGTCTTTGTTTTGAAGTGGATTGGACCAGTGCCAAACTTGATTCAGTGTCCCATGGGACAGACTGTTGAATGGGGTTGGTTAGGGACTGTTGAAAAAAAAAAAAACAATACATCAGCCAGATTAATGGCTGGGAACAATTGTTTGCAGCCGGTGTTCCTCCAGACTGGAGAATTCCACAAACATTTATTGAGTGGGTGACCGAAGAGCTGCTTGATGTACAGTATCTGTCCTTGTTTGTCTAAAGACCAGACAAAGCTGTGCTGATTGATGGGGCCTTCTTTCACAATAACGTTTCCAAGACAACAAACCCAAGATGCCGGTGTGGGAACGCCAGACATCTCCTCTCTGTCCACTGTTGTGTAACCTCGCTCCCTCTCTCTCTCTTTCTCTCTATCTCGCTCTACCCTTCCTGCCCTCTTTCTCGAAGCCTTTGAATCTCTCTCTCTATCCTTCCTACCCTCACACCCTCTCCTTGAACACTCCAATGTAGAACTCAGTATGACTCAGACACCAGCATTAGTAACAGGCTGCTCCCTAACATAGCTGGAAGTCTCGCGACGCCCATTCTTTTTTGGTCCAAGTCGCTCTTTTTTTTTGACCGCCATGTTTGTCGCTCCCCCTCGGAAGTTCTCCAAGGACAGGTTCTGGCTGGACGCTCCGACGGAGAAGCAACGCAAGGAGCTGGAGGAGGAGCTGAAGATGAAAGGCGGCGTACTGCAGAGCCACGCCTGGTACCACGGACACATCCCCTGGCAGGTTAGACTCACCTGTCTGCCACACCCACACACACGCTCGCACGTGGCGGCACACACACACGCTCACACAGGCGCGCACACACACATGCGCACACGTGGCGGCACACACGCACACACAGGCACACACACGGTGGCACGCCACACACACACGCACACACAGGCACACGCACACACAGGCACACACACACAGGCACGCCACACACACACACGCTCACACAGGCACACACACACAGGCACACACACACAGGCACACACACACAGGCACACACGCACACATAGGCACACACACACACAGGCACACACACACACAGGCACACACGCTCACACAGGCACGCACACACAGGCACACACACACACAGGCACACACACACACAGGCACGCCACACGCTCACACAGGCACACACACACAGGCACACACACACAGGCACGCACGCACACACGCACAGGCACACACACACACACAGGCACACACACAAACGTGGCGGCACATGCACACACAGGCACACACACACAGGCACAGGCACACACACACAGGCACACACACGTAGCGGCACACACGCACACACAGGCACACACACACACTGGCACGCCACACACACACACGCTCACACACGCACACACACACACTCACACGCGCGGCGGCACACCACACACACACACACTGGCACGCCACACACACAGGCACACACGCAGCGGCACACCACACACAAACGCTCACTCACACACACTCATGGCGGCACGCACACACTCACGCCGACGCACGCACACGCTGGCGCGTGGATGTGCAGCACGCACACGGGCCGATACATGGAGAACGATCAATGACGTCTGAATTCCTCTTTGCTCGGATACACTGAAAAAGGAGTCAGGTTGTGCCAACATGACGTTGTGTCCTTGGGCAAGGCGCTTCACCCTACTTGGTGAATGTCCCTGTACTTGCTGTAAGTCGCTCTGGATAAGAGCATCTGCTAAAAGACTAAATGTAAACGGTAAAGCATTCGCAAACTGATCCTTCTGTGACCACTGGTTGCTTGAAAAAGCGACATAAATACACTTTGATTTGATTTGAAACAGGTCGCTGAGACTCTGGTGGAGAACCATGGCGATTTCCTGATCAGGAACTCTCTCTCCAGCCAGGGAGACTACGTCCTGACCAGCCGCTGGTCTCACAAGCCCCTGCACTTCCTCATCAGCAAAGTTCCAGTCCGACCCGGTGACACCTACAGCCGGGTCCAGTTCACCTTAGAGGGGGAGCGCTTCGACTCGGTCCCGGCGCTGGTTCACTTCTACGCGGGGAACAGGACGGCGTTGACCCTGCAGAGCGGAGCGGAGATCCATCGTCCTGTCAACCGGACGTTGCCATTGCGGTACCTGGAGGCTCTGTTCGGTATGGCCGGACCTTGGAGCTCGGTGCTCAGCTCTCCTTCCTGCCAGAGGGGGGCGCACGCCAAAACTGGCGATGGAAACAGAACAGACCAAGCCAGCCCACTGAGGTGAGCTTTTATTTTTTTTTAAAAATTATAATAATAAATAAAAGGGATTCAGCGGGTTTTCAAACCCTTGTTGTGTTTTATACGACGCTAATCATGTTTGTCGTCATCGTTCACCCTGTGTTTGTGCGTATGTATGTTTGTGTTCAGCCCTTCCCATGTTCACCACAAGGGGGCAGTGTGGAGCTGTGAGCTCGGCAGCTTGGATCGACTCCAGCCGCCGTGTCCCGCTGGGGAAAGCTCTCCGTCTCCTAAATTCAACACCAGTGAGTGGAAGCTTCTTTGCAGATAGCAAAAAGGGTGTGGCTTAGTGGTTACAGCTATTTTAATGCAGTTGAAGATGTTGCAGGTTCAAATGCTTCCCTGTAAATGTCACTAGCATCGATCTTTTTACTAAATCTTTACTGTTATTAAATGAATACATTTCCGTCTGAAACAAATTAGTGCTACTTTCAGTTCTGCCATAAATTAAGAAAAAAACTATCATCCTTTTTTCATGTTTATTCCATGATACCAAAGCGACCACAACTTTTTACACAACGCTTTTTACACCACCTCACTACACATCTGTTACTAAGTTACTGGTGAAAAACCTATTATCCTTAATAAATGAAGTGTTGGTTTACGTAAAATATACAGTACTTTTACAGAACTCCTCCCTGCGCACCATTATTAATCCATTTTCGCTTTCCTCCTACAAAACACTTTACGCCACAAAAACATGACAGAGGAAAAACAAAGCAGTAAAACGAGCAAAATGGCCGCCAGTAACGTGGCTATAACATCGACGGAGTGGTACTGAATCCAGGACATCCTGAACGACTGCGTCCTCAAATGAGGAGCTCCCTTGTGTCGCATGACGTACTCGATCCAGAACATGGCCTTGTCCAGCGGCTGCATGGGCTGGTCCTTGTGCAGCCTGGAGAGCCTCTGCATGTTCTCTCTGTAGGACAGGTCCTCCAGAACTTCCCTCAGCGCTTCTAGGAAGTTGTCTCTGTTCAGGTAGGCTATATCCACCACTTTAGCGACGCCTTTGGCTCTCATCCGGGAGAGGTTGTCGCTCTGGTCGAACATCAGAGGAAGGCCGAGGATCGGAACCCCGTGGTAGATGGCCTCCTGAACGCCGTTGGTTCCCCCGTGGGCCACGAACACCTTGGTTTTGGGGTGCCCCAACAGGTCGTTCTGGGGCATCCAGTCCAACAGTAGGGTGTTGTTGCCGAGGGCGGCGGGCCTTTTCCCCGTATGCCTCCAGATTACCTTCTGGGGGAGTTGCGCGAAAGCGGCCGCGATGTCCTCCGCCACGTCGTCGGGGAGATGTTCCACCAAGGTGCCCAAGGACATGACGATGACCCCGTGTTCTCCAGAGCTCTGGACGAAACTGTCAAGTTCCCGAGCGAGGGGCTGGGAGGGTTTGCACTGGAACCCGGCCATGTACACGATATTGGGCATGGTGGGACGAGGAAACTCGAAGACGAAGTCGTTCCTCATGAGCCAGATGTCGGCGTCCTGGAACAGCTCCATGTAATGAACATCCGGGCCAAAGTAGCGATGGACAAACGGCAAATAGGTGGAGTCGGTGACGTACCTCACTTGGAGCCTCGTAAACAGACACATGAAGACGTTTTTTAATCTCTGGGAAAACGTCATCTTATCCGTCAGTTCCGACCCAGGGATCGGCACGTACGACAGCGGCGACGGGGCGATGCACTGATGACCCTCGCCTTGAATGGTCCACCTGGCGTTGAAGACTTGAGGGATACCGAGTTTGCGCGCCATCAGCGCCCCTCCGCCGCCGGCCGGGTCGGACAGGACCACGTCGTACTCCGCTTCTCTCAGCGACGCCATGAGCTCCTCGTCGTCGAACGTTCTCCCGATCGCCTCCACCAGGTCTTCGTGAATGTGGTAGAACTGCCGCAGGAGATCGACCTCCAAAGCGACGCGCGCCCAAAGGGACGCTCCCTGACGCCGATAGGCCAGCGCTCTCTTCACGAACGAACCGAAGACCTCTTTGTCGAGGCCGGCCTTGGTCGGCATGGTGATCGACGTGTAGAATGGGGATTCTGCCTTGATGTACCAGTTGACCGAGGGGCGAATGACTGTGATGCTGTGACCTCTGGCGTGGAGCTCCTCGATGAGAACCTTCATGTTCACCCAATGGCTCCCATCCAGCGGGAACACTAACACCTTCCCTCCACGGACTGGGAGACCAGCCCACAGTACGATCCACGCTGCCAAGGCTGGAAGATGCATGTTCAGGAGGAGCTTTCACCTAATCAGAATCAGAATCAGAATGGGGGTTTATTCGCTATGAAATATTAACAAACATAGAATTCACTGTGGCAGAAATTAGCAAACATAGAACATATATTTGGCATACTAATAATAATTTTTTTTACAAAAAATGAATACAATGTAAAATACAAAACAGATAAGATACATATAATAATTATACAAATGATACAAATTATACAAATAACATGGAAGTACAAATAACATAGGTTCAGAGTGGAATGGGTATATATAGTACGTGGGTGGGGGGGGGTGTATATGCACAGTAGTGTAAACAGTGGTGCATCAATCATCATAATAAAGTGGTGCATCAATCATCATAATAGACAACAGATGATACGCAGCTGTTAGTTAACTGTCAGAACAACAAGCCTCGCCTCTGAGATATACATACTGTATGTCTCGTCCAAGACCCGGAACATTCTACATTTAACAAAACCAACCGCAGATTATCAGTCTGCATTCCATATTATATGAATGTTTTGTCTTCATAAAAAGTTGGAAAAAAACCGTCAGTCATTGGGGACAACAGTGCAGGTGTTTTCAAACCTGCTCAGGGAAATATAACCCTTTAACGTCAGTACGTACAGTTGAAAATATATTTCTGCTGAGTGTCTGATAAGAAATCGATGCATTCTCACGGTTATGGTCACTTTTGGACTTATACATCTTGCGCAACGTAGAAATATTTGTCTTTGCTCCACAGCTGGAAGAGATTATTACGCAACAGCAATATTATTACGTTCCCGTGTCCTGCACAAATCCGTGTCCAAAAATCCAAAATTTTGAGAAACTCTCCAAAACAATGTTTACACGGGAACTGGCTGTTATATTTCTGAAGTATAGTTTGTCATTGCATAACAAAATGTGTTTGAATAGTTTTTAGATATTTGAGATATATTTAAATGATCTCTATCTGATACCATATGATTTCGAATAAATCGCCACAAGCAGAAGAATATCGCCCTGACAGACTTCATCCGATCTGGAAAATTATGTTAGAGTTCTTCCTTTTAGTATTTTTGATACGAGATGAATGACAAATTCTTACCCCAGAAATTCCAAATCGATTATTAAACCTCAATCTCTCCCGGATGCTCAGCAAGATGGAGGGAAATTGGAAAGTTCAAGTACACTGTGGAACATGAAGGAACAGTCCTGTCGATCCTAAGGAGCACTGTGGAGTTCGGTTACGCTCTTTTATGTAAACCTGGAGCTGCCGTGTCCAAGGTTCACTTTTCATATGCAGTTAAACAACGATTGGATAGGAAGTGGGAGGGAAGCATGCCTTGGGGGATACCACGAGTTTGTGCCTGGGAAACAGACTTACTTTGAGAGTGTTTGAAAACGTGCAAGGGCTTGTTCTAGTCTGATGGCTAGAACGCCTTCTGGGATTAGTATTTGCCAGTCATTCCGGCACATTCTTGAAGACGGTCTTAATTCTAGGGGGTCAGATGGCTCAACGGGTTAAGGCGTTGGCCTCATGATCGGAAGGTTGTGAGATCGAGCCCTGGCTGTGGCTTTATGACGTTGTGTCCTTGGGTAAAGCACTTCACCCTACTTGCCTGCTACTGCTGTAAATAAATACTCACCGGACATTTAGTTGACAGCTAACGCTGTGCCAAATATAATATTTGAACATTCTTCTATTTCAAACACAATGTGTCTCGTGTTCCCATGGTAGAAACTGCAGTTGTTAAATAATATTTGACTTTATAATGATAATATTCATATGCTAAATCTTGTTTTTTCAGTCCCCCAACACAGGGGTCAGAACCAAGGCAACCGAATGGGGATCGCAGCCCCCGTCTCCGCAGAGCCTCAACCCTCCCCCAGCAACAACACCCGCCTCCCCCCGCACCCTCGCCCCCCCCAGCCCCCGCACCCCCCCAGCGGCCCCGGGGCAGAGGCTGACACGAGGGGCGGCCCCTACGGAGCGCCCAGCCACCAGGGGACGAGTTACGTGGAGCGTCTCCGCGCCGAGGAAGGACCTGAGTCGGGCCTGAGCCCGGGACATTGGAAGAAAGGGAACGTGTTCTTCGCTCCCCAGGTGGAGAACGCGTCTGTGTTCAGGCCCGGCCGATACAGATCCAAGCTGCTTCCCAGGGACAACAGGCCCCTGGAGATGGGCGTGCTGCTGCGGAGGAAGGAGCTGCTGGCCGAGGTGGACGCCCAGAGCGCGGCCAAGCACATCACCAAGGCTGACTGCACGGTACCTCACCAATGAACAGAGAGGAACAAGCACACAGACGCACGCGTGAAAACAAGCAACGTTAACGACCGTTTTGACCGTTTTAATGAACGTCAACGACTTTGTTATGTGTGTGTGTGGACCTTCTACAATGGGACTTCCGGGTTTTTCAGGTTGCCAGGATATTGGGGGTGAGTTCAGAGACGCAGAGGAGGATGGGAGTGAGGTACGGGATCGAACTCCTGACCCTCCCTCACGGCCACCAGCTCCGTCTGGACCTTCTAGAAAGGTAGAGCGACTCCCCATCCACGTTCCTCGGTGAGAGGCCAATCCCCTAAGGCAGTGGTCTTCAACCCTGGTCCTCAGGACCCACTGTCCTGCATGTTTTGGATGTTTCCCCCTTCCCACACACCTGATTCTAATGCATGATCGTTTACCAGGATTCTTCAGAGCTAGATAACGACCCATGCATTAGAATCAGGTGTGTTGGAGCAGGGAAACATCTAAAACATGCAGGACAGTGGGTCCTGAGGACCAGGGTTGAAGACCACTGCCCTAAGGTGCTGCTCCTAACCGTACCCCTTTCCACCCATCTCTCCCTCTATCCCTCCCTCTCTGTCCTTGCCATACCTCTGCCTCCTCTCTCTCTCTCTCCACCCACCTCTACCTCCCTCTCTCTCCCCATTCCCAGGTTTGTGACCATGTCCATCATGCTAGCGGTGGACGTCCTGGGATGTACAGGCACCGCTGAGGAGAGAGCTGCCTTGCTACACAAGATCATCCAGATAGCCGCAGAGCTCAAGAGCAACCTGGGAAACCTGTTTGGTTTCGCCGCCATCATGAGAGCCTTGGAACTGCCGCAGGTACAATGGCCTCGGATAAATCTATTCTCTGTATTGTTCCGAGAAATGAAAGCTCTGTGGAATGGTATCAATATTACATTTCACTTCTCCTTCATGCTGGAGAATAGGTGTTGTTTGTGACAAGCTGCTCCTATCTAAGAATAGTTATTCAAGACTTATTGCGTGCTGTGTACATGGCTAGTTGATAAGCTGTTTTTTTCCCCTCAGGTTTCCCGCCTGGAACAGACTTGGATGTTGTTACGGCAACGACACACCGAGGGCGCCATCCTCTACGAGAAAACCCTGAAGCCTTTCATGAAGAGTCTGAACGATGGGAAAGGTAATAATAATAATAACAATGGGATAATAATCATCATTATTAGTCTTAATATATGTTGAAGGTTATTCATGTATGGCCTTAGTTTGGGGCTGACAGAGCTGTGTTTCTGCCCTCGTAGAGAGTTGTCCGTTGTCGAACACGTGTTTCCCGCACGTGATCCCCCTGCTTTACCTCCTGGAGAAGAGTGTGGCGGTCGGGGAGGGGGCGGAGCCATGGGAAACAGTGGAGACCGGAGTGGAGGGGGTCATGAGTCATCTGGGGGCGGCACGTACCATTGCACAGCTGGGGGGGATCTACCACACCAACGCCGAGACTAAACTACGGGGTAAGGGAGGGGTGGGAGGAATCCTTTGCTTCTTTCAGGTGTGAGGTACAAGCTTTGAGTTGCGCTGAACCGCCCAAAAAGACACAAACGATTGCCAAGTGCATATGGATGGTGAAAGAGGGAGCGTTTGAGAGACTAAGGGGTGTGAGTGAAGGTTTGTTTTTGTGTGTTTGTGAGTGTGTTTGTGTGTCATGTACCCATTACCCAGTATTGTATTTGGGAAGGCAGTTTGCTGTTCATCAGAAGCACAGACTGCCTTCTCACCTTCAAAAGAAGGCTTACAACTCACTTATTTAGAGAATTGAATGGCACTTAGGAATAGTATGGCACTTCACATAATCTAATGTTGTTTAGAACTATTTGTTGGTCCCCATATGGTGACTTGCCGGTGTTGTTTGTTGTATCTCTTGCTTTATGTTCACAATTGTTGTGTTATGCATTTATAGTTCTTCCCTTGGCACTTATTGGTTCTCATGATGTATGATTCACAATCTAAAAAAACGGGTCAGGGTCTATCACGTTGCTATACTCAATGACTGATGCTCTTTGTAAAAGCTCTCTCTTGTAAGTCGCTTTGGATAAAAGCGTCTGCTAAATGAATACATGTAAAATGTAACGTTCATGTACCCATTACCCAGTATTATGTTTGGGAAGGCAATTCACTGTTCATGCACCCATTTCCCAGTGTTGTGTTAGTGAAGGCAATTCGCTGTTCATGTACCCATTACCCAGTATTATGTTTGGGAAGGCAGTTTGCTGTTCATGTACCCATTTCCCAGTGTTGTGTTTGGGAAGGCAGTTTGCTGTTCATGTACCCATTACCCAGTGTTGTGTTTGTTGTTCCTGATGCAGGCTTCCAGGAGCAGCCCGATGTCCAGGAACTCTTCCTCACCGAGTTCCAGATGAGGTTGCTGTGGGGAAGTCGAGGAGCCGAGGAGAGGCAGTCCGAACGCTACGCCAAGTTCGACCAAGTCTTGACAGCCTTGTCCAATAAACTGGAGCCTCCTACCTCACCTCAGTGAGCCCCACCCACATCCCTCAGAAGATCCAGTGAATGAAGGTTTCGCTGTTCGTTGAGTTAGACCGTCCGTGACATGACAAGCAAGCCTTGTCACTTAAAAACATGAAAACATAGTGTTTTGACAGCTGCATTTTGTTTGTGTCTGAACGTGGGACAAAGGTATCAGTGGACCAATGCATTGAACATGTGTGCACCTGCATCATTTTCTCATTGTGGGAGTAGAAGGGATATACATTATTAATAATAATAATAATCACAAGGGAAAAGGAAAATGGTTTGCCTTGCATTGAATTTCGTGACATATTCCTTAAACTAGCGATGTGTTGTATCCATTTCCGATTACTATACCAGTATTTTCTAAATTATACCCTGGAATGACGTTCCTACTTCCAATGGGGCTGTGCCTTCAGGACTACAAAAGCCACTGAAAGTCAGCGGTAATGACAGATGTCGACACGTGTTGGATATTTCCGGTTGCGCAACAATTTTGGACAGTGCCTTACCCTCATTGTAAGTTCATCACTGCGTTGTAGCCAACTGACTTATAGAAGTTAATCATGGCAAGCTACATGTGTAACATATGTGTGTGCGGCTCGGTATCATAGGTTTTCATGTATGCTGATCAATCAATCCATGATCGCACACTTCAACAAGATTTTCAAGAACAGTGTGAGAACAGCGATGTTTAGCCCTGACCACCAAATACACATTAAGACATTTCAATAAGGCATGTAGAGAACGTATTTTTATTTATTAATGAATGGTACTTAGCACTTGATTCATTAAGTGTTTGTAATAAATACGGTATGCAAAATGGCATTGTCTGATTTGACTGTCTACAATGAGTTGTAATGAAATCATTTCCCGGAACGTTTAGTCTTAACTATCTATCTGCTCTGCGCAGTGTTGCACGGATTGCATTATGGGAAATGAAGTTCCCTCGAAGCATATGCCTCGTCTGTTCAATACAAAACACATCAAAGAAAACTACAAACGAATCCCTCCTAGTTGTCCGTGATTTTCTTTGGTCGTGCAAGTCCACTTTTCTGTCCCACACACGTAGAGCTAGCTGGGGGTTAGCGTATTGGCATAACAAGAAAAAAACAATGTTTGTTAACCTAGCTGCGATCTCTTTGCTTTATTTCATCCCAGTCGAGGGGGATCTTTTGGGAATTTACTGTCAGATATCGAACAGCTGTAGTTGCGATTTCAACCCAAACCTTAAAGGTAGGTTTCAGTGGTTTAATACTTGGGTGGGGTGAGATCAAACACGGTGGTTAGCTAGTTTCTTAATCATCTACCTTTAGTGAACTTGCAAGCTTGTGTCAGCTGACAAAAACATAACATAAGGGTTATTTGATTGCTAGCAGGGTAACTTGCTAGTAGGAAGCTAATCAGCATTAGATCACTGTACAGCAGCGAGTGCTAAGTTAAAGCATGATCACGTTAACGTGGCTGATTATGTCAGATGGTTATTTTAATTTGTCGGCTGTCAAAAACCAGCTGTGGGTGCGGATCTATGTCTCCCCAACGCAAAACTCAAGGCGATCCGAGTTCAATGGACGTTTATAACCGAAGTCAACGTTAAAGCCGATGTTGATCCTCTCCATCAGATCTGGAATGGGACCTCTACAAGAACGTCTACGGACAGCATCTGGTCCAGGACATAGTATCAGAGGAGATGTCGAAGTTCCTCCAGAACAACAGCCCAGATCGACCCCTTGTCTTGTCCTTCCACGGCTCTTCTGGGACGGGCAAGACCCTGGTCAGCTCCATGTTGGGAGAACACCTCTATGGCAAGGCCATGGGCAGCCCTTATGTCCACCAGTTCGTGCCCACCCTCCACTTCCCGTTGAAGGACCACGTCCAACAGTACAGGGTAGGTTCCATGTTTTCTATTTCCCCTATTAGTTTTCCAATTAATCAACGCAACTACTACCTAAGCACACACAGAATCGCGATTACTTACTGATTACTCACTTGTACTTTGGCCTCTTGTTGACAACGTAGGATTGTTCAGGTTTTAGTTTGGTTGAGGTTGAGGGGGCAGTTCTGTGGGCGTATGTGAAGCCCTCTGTGACAACATTGCTTGTAAAAAAAAATGTACAGTTTGATTTGATTTGCCAGCATTTCAACATCTTGGGATATTTCAGGGGGTAATTTGACAGTGCAGTCGGTTAGGGTGTCGGGTTAATAATCAGAAACCAGAAGGTCCATGGTTCAAACCTCGGTTTTGTCAACATGACGTTGTGTCCTTGGGCAAGGCACTTCACCCTACTCGCCTCAGGGGGTAATGTCCCTGTACTTGCTGTAAGTCACTCTGGATAAGAGCGTCTGCTGAATATGATTGTAATGTAAATGTAACGCTTTCTACAGAGTAGAAGACTTAGTATCACCTTGGTCAACAGCTTTTGACTTGTTAAAATACTCATTTAGCAGACGCTTTATCCAGAGCGACTTACAGCAAGTACAGGGACATTCCCCCCTGAGGCAAGTAGGGTGAAGTGCCTTGCCCAAGGACACAACGTCACATAGCCACAACCTTTCGATCGTGAGGCCAACGCCTTAACCTGCTGAGCCACCTGACTCCCTAAACATTTGTTTTTCTCCTTCCCCTTCGAAGGAGGATCTTAAGAGGTGGGTGGAGGGGAACCTGACCGCCTGCGCTCGCTCCATCTTCATCTTCGACGAGATGGAGAGGATGCCCCCGGGGGTGGTGGACGTCCTGGAGCCCTTCCTGGGGCCGTCCCACGTGGTGTTCCAAACCAACTACCGCAAAGCCATCTACGTCTTCATCAGGTTAGCACGTCCTGTCCTAGCCTAGCGCTCGCAAGTTCAGATCCAGAATACTTTATTAATCCCGGAGGGGGAAACTCCTTAGCAGCAACGGCACACAGTCTCGCAATAGCACACATGGGTAAGGGTGTGAGGTAAAAGATTAGAATAGTTCACACAGGGATAAAGGAGTGGGGGTAAAATAGGTAGAGAATGCACACAAGGGGGGGTAAAGGCTGGGATAAATTATTATGTACAGACTACAGTTACAATACAAGTATTGATCTTGCAGAATATACAGTGTTGGACACAAAGTTTCTGTGAAACAGTCGTTTGGCCGGTGAACGTCCTCGATGTCACCGTCGGAAAAGTGCGGGGGGTGTATATGGGCACCTGTGGACTGATCTCTCTGTTTCTCAGTCTGTTTTTCTCTTCCCTTCTCCCTAATTCTTGATTTCTCTCTGCCTCTATGGTCGTAGTATCACCGGGGAGAAGGTGATCAACCGGCTGGCCGCGGAGGTCCGTCAGGCGGGGAAGGAGAGAGAGGAGATCAGGGCGAGGGACCTGGAGGACGGCATCTCCCAGGCTGTGTTCAACAGCAGTGGAAGTAAGAGTGGGCAGCGGGGGCTGTGCGGTGAGGGAGTGGGCCTAGTCATCAGAAGGTTGCGAGTTCGAACCCCGGCTGTGGCAACGTGACGTTGTGTCCTTGGGCAAGGCACTTCACCCTACTTGCCTCAGGGGGGAATGTCCCTGTACTTACTGTAAGTCGCTCTGGATAAGACCGTCTGCGAAATAACTAAATGTAAATGCCTACATGTAAATGTAAGTAAGAACTGCGTTAGTGAAGGTGGGGGGCAATACTGAGAGAATTTAGCACAGAACTTAGTGGTGTTATTGGCGCTTTGCATTGGATTGCTAAATGCTAGATAACTAAATGTGTTTTTATTCACCATGCCAGTTACACGAACACAGAATTAACTTTAGCAGGATGGATCAAACAAAGAACATATACAGGACTTAAATGACTGTATATTTTTTTAAGTAGGAAATAGCTATACATGGGTAGGGATATATAAAAACTATAAAGAGTACAAAAGTATAAAAAGTATAGAGTGTTTGGATGACAATGCATTTATACAACGGGAGGGGGGGAGTATGTACAGTTCTACACAGTATTTCAATTTCTAAAAGGATTCTGTCTCTCTTCTGTACCTGTTCCCCCCTCCCATCCCTCCAGATGGTTTGTACCACTCCAGCATCATCGAGGAGAGGCTCATCACCAGGTACGTGCCCTTCCTCCCGCTCAGCAGACTCCACGTGGAGCGCTGTGCCCAGCAGGAGCTGAGCCGGCGGGGCCTGGGCCATCGCAGCGACGTGGTCGAGGCAGTAGGGGGAGCCATGCAGTACTCTCCCCAACAGGCGCGGTACTTCTCCACCACAGGATGCAAGTCTGTCCCGGCCAAAATCAGCCTCTTCCTCTGAACCCCACAGCAGGGACGGTCCCTTTCCCAGGCCCTACGGAAGAGATCCTGTTTAGAGGAACTTTGTTTTTTTAAAGACTGAATTCTGAAATCTCTCCCGAGTTGAAAAGAGGTTTGTTTCTCCTCCGGCTTAACAAGAGGCGCTTAAAGGGACGAGCTTGGTCGCCGTGGCGTTTAATTGGCCACAGCACTGTTGAAATGAGATTGACTGTCAATCCTCTGCTGTGGCGAGGGCTGGACCCAGATCACATGACATAGGAGAGGTTTTCTCTGGTTCTCCAAAGGCTTCACAAGGCAAGGTCTCTTCATAATACCTGCTGGTCCTCTACCTCAGAGCCAAGTTACCCTTTAAGTCAGGGTGTGACTGGACTGACTGTCGAGATTTATAGAGAGGGGCTGAAATCAAGACTTTAACCTTGTTGGCCCTGGTTGAACAGAGAATGGTGCCTTAACCTCTGAAACATATTTTGGGAGGAGAAGTAAATATCGCACCCTGTTTCTGCTTTTCTCTCAACGGAGAGTTCTGGAATCGAGACAGGACATTTATCAGCCCGGAGATGAACTTTGAAAGGGTTGGGGTTGGAAAAAGAAGTGTGTGTTTTTTTGTTGTCGTTTTTTTAAGTACAAAAGATTGAAAAGTGTTTAGGCTTGTTGAGTCCCAGACAAGCATTTTCTCTCTACACCGCGTTGCTGCTTTGGGACGAAACGTATTTTCACCAGCAGGTGGCAGTAAAGACTGCTACTGAATGGTAGTGATGAAGTGAAACAAGTGGTGCTTTCTAATTCGTATCATTATTTATTTTGTTTTTAAAAAATAATTCTTATTTTGTTTAAAATTTGAACATGTGGGGACACAAATGTGGTTCATTGACTTGCTAAATCAATTGTTTGAATGCTGGTATTTCATAACTGTGAATTATGTTTGCTAAGGTTTTGTAATGTAAGAATTTCCAGGTTTTTGCTAAAAATGTTTTTTGAAATAGCAGTGGAAGACCACTAAATCAATTCCAGGGGTCCAACGTGCAATAAAAACATGGTTATTTGAAAAAACATTACTGATTGGTTATCAAACGTTTCTTTGTAAATTGAGAGTTTAAAGATGAGTGATGCATGTATGAATCTAATATGTTCTAACAAAAAGGTACATATTTGCTCAGCCTGAAAAACTTGATAGCTGAAATAACCGCATTACCATTTTCTGCAGGGTTTTATACTGTAGAATACTAACAGTGAACAACAGTGTTAACCATAAAATATTGTAATGAGGAAAACATGGCCTAAATATTTGAACAAACATGGTTGTTTCACTGCCAGGGGTACAAATGGAATAAATTCCTTGGTATCATACCGTTCAAAAGTTTGGGGTTACTTAGAAACGTCCTTGTTTTCCGTTCAATCACACTGACTTTGAACAGGAAAAGTAATTGACACGGTTTGAAAATCATCTTTATTTTAAATAATTGTCCTTCAAACTTTGCTTTTGTCGAATAATATGTTAAAGTATTCTGAAAACATTTCCATTTTGTCATTTACTAGACGCTCTTATCCAGAGTGACTTACAGTAAGTACAGGGACATTCCCCCTGAGGCAAGTAGGGTGAAGTGCCTTGCCCAAGGATGCAGCGTCATGTTGGCACGACTGGGAATCGAACAGGCAACGTTCTGATTACCAGCCCGATTCCCTAACCGCTCAGCCCCCTGACTCAGTAGGTCTGACATCAGCTGACTGCGCTGGCCAATCCAATAAAATCAACAGAACACCAGCTAATGGCTTCTTCCCTAAATAGTTATTGCACAGTTTGGAGCTTTGGGTCAGGTCCTGTTCCAGGAGAAGTTTAGAAGTTTACCTCCAATCAAGTGCCTTCCTTCTTCAAGATCTCTTTCACCCTGTACATTTCCATCCATCCATTTTCTACCACTTATCCGGGGCCGGGTCGCAGGGGCAGCAGTCTGAGCAGGGAGGCCCAGACTTCCCTCACCACAAACACCTCCTCCAGCTCCTCCGGGGGGATCCCAAGGCGTTCCCAGGCCAGCCGAGAGACATAGTCCCTCCAGCGTGTCCTCCCGGTGGGACATGCCTGGAACACCTCCCGAGGGAGGCGTCCAAGGAGGCATCCGAAACGGATGCCCGAGCTGGCTCCTCTCGACGTGGAGGAGCAGCGGTTCTACTCCGAGCTCCTCCCGTGTGACCGAGCTCCTCACCCTATCTCTAAGGGAGCGCCCGGCCACCCTGCGGAGGAAACTCATTTCGACCGCTTGTATCCGCGATCTTGTCCTTTCGGTCATTACCCAAAGCTCATGACCATAGGTGAGAAAAAGTCATTTAGCAGACGGTCTTATCCAGAGCGACTTACAGCGAGTACAGGGACATTCCCCCTGTGGAAAGTAGGGTGAAGTGCCTTGCCTAAGGACACAATGTCATAGTGGCACAGCCGGAGTTCGGACCAGGGACCTTTTGATTACCAACCCGACACCTTAACCGAGTGCGCCACATTACTTTCCAATGTACATCTCCCACTGTACCCAAGCACCCCTAGACCATCGCAATACCAGGTGAGGACCTGTGAGATATCTGGGAAGGTTCCTCGCTGGTTCTCCGTTCATTCCGAAGGGAAATTGCAACCAAAGTGTGTGTTCCTCAGACCAGACACGCAGTGGTCTCCAACCCTGGTCCTCAAGGGCCCCGCTGTCCTGCATGTTTTAGATGTTTCCCTGCTCCAACACACCTGATTCAAATGAATGGATCGTTATCTAGCTCTGAAGAATCCCGGTAACGAACCAGCATTAGAATCAGGTGTGTGGGAAGGAGGGAAACATCTAAAACATGCAGGACAGAGGGCCTCGAGGACCAGGGTTGGAGGTCACTGCGCTGATGAACGTCCAGTTGCTCAGCATGGCTTCCTCATCCAGGTCTCTCCTTTCCTGTTCCCTATCTGGTGCGAGCTGGTTATTGTTGTTCTTCGAAGGGTATTTGACCACAGCGTTAGATGAGAACATCTTTTCAGAAGTTCCTTAGCGAGGGAACGTCCTTCTTTCTCCCCCCAAACAAAAACAGCCCTCAGAGTTCCGGAAGAAACTTTGTTTCTTGTCGTTTCTTGAGCAGGTAATCTAACGCAGGATTGCTGACGCTCCAATTGCTCAAGAAGGCTGGCTTTATTGCTCCTTTCATCAGCACGACCATTTTCAGCTGTGCTAACATAATTACAAAAGGGTTCTCTAATGATCAATTAGCCATTTAAAATGATAAACTTGTACTAGGAAACGTACATGTTCTGGATGATAATGTGTCTACTTGCTGTTGGAAGCTTCATTAAAGAACTAGATGTTTCCAGGCTGTACAAAATAGTCATTGACAACGTAAATAAAGTCTGCACTGTCGATTGGATGTTATTTTAATGATCTTTTCTTCTTTTTTTTTAATCAACAATCTCTTCGTAACCCTCACACTTTTGAACAGTGTAGGCCTAGTGTACATTGCGCTTTGCACCATTAGAAACTTGAATTGACTCGGGAACAGTTCATTTGGGTAAATATCCTGTCTCACTTTCCTGTGAAATCATGTTAAGTTCAATTTTGGGAGTTTGTACATAGACTCTCAATCTATAAAATCAGAATTCCTGCTGCCTGATTGTCGTCAATGTTGTGTGATTATTTGATCTGTTTCCCCCCCCCCCCCCCAGTTTCACAGGAAGTGCCTGGTAAATATGTTGATAGTAGGTCTGTGTTCAGTCACATAATGGCCCTGCAGTCGCTTTGGGCCAAACACTTTCTGGAAAAAACACACAAGTTTCATCCTTGTTACTGAAAATAAACATCCAGTTTAGTGTTTTGGCGTCGTCAAGCGTTTTTTGTGTCATTTCAATGCCCTATCTGTCTATTTCGAATTGATTCGATGAATAGATTTAGGAGCTACACAAACTGCAATCACACAATGTGCGCACAGTGTTGAAATGTTTTCATAGATATTCAGACCAAGCCTATATAACACTGGTGTGAAATAAGTGGATGACATGTTGTGTCACCAAATTAGATTAGATTAGATTAAATTTTAATGTCATTACACAGGTACAAGTACAGGGCAACTAAATACAGTTAGCATCCAACCAGAAGTGCAAAACAGTTATTACAACAGAATATAATAAATATGGGTATACTCAGAATATACATATTATGAACAGTATAATCAGAATATACAGGGTATGTACAGATTCAAGTGGTTTTATACAAAGCAGAAATTACCGGGTAGCATGTATATACAGTTAGTGCAAATGATGCAATGAGCAGATGCGCAAAATGAACGTTTGTCAGTGTTGTTAGACATGGAGACCCCACCACTATAAACACATACCAGTAAACTCATGTAACATTCACAAGCAGCAACCTCCTTTTCTCTTGCATCATGAATGTAAGCCTCCTAGATGGGTTCTTGTGGTTCTCCGTTAATCAGGGCTACCACCAGTCTACTGTGGAACACTTCAGGAACATGTCTTTAGGGAGACCCTGCCTCATATTAGGATGCCTGTCTATAACAGCTGTTTGGTTTAGCTCTTTACCGGTTATAAATAAAGAAATACTCATTTAGCAGACGCTTTTATCCAAAGCGACTCACAGTAAGTGCAAGGACATTCTCCCTGAGGTAAAGTAGGGTGAAAAGCCTTGGCCAAGGACACAACATCACGTAGCCACAGCCGGGAATCGAACTCACAATCATCCGCTCACGAGGCCAACGCCTTAACCCGCCGAGCCGTCTGACTCCAAACAGATCTCATCTGCCCCCCCCCCCCCCATCTGCCCCCCCCCCCCCCCCCCCCCCCCCCCCCCCCCCCCCCCCCTCCCCGACACCGACAGGTGGCTGATAGCATATTGGCGAAACAGGCACAAACAGGAAATGAATACTTTCTCCACAGGAAATGAACAGGTGTCAGAGGTCCTCCGGAGCGCGTGCGTGCATGCGGGCGGCGCGGCAGGCAGGCGGAGCGGGCGGGCGGGCGGCGCGTGCGGGCGTCTGCGAGAGAACGCGCGACACGTACGTGCGCGGAAGTCCTTTGTCAGCGAAAAGCGGTCGCCGGCGTTTGTCCCTTTTTCTCCCCCCCCCCCCCCCCCCCCCACCCGGATCAGGGCGCCCGGTCGGCTTACGACGTTCGGCAGAGCAGAGATGGCCTCGGAGCCATCCTCCCATCACGCATATGCCACCGCTCCCCCTTCAGTCTCGCAGTGATGACTTAATTACCACCCCCCCCCACCCCCACCCACCCACCCACCCCCCCCAGTGAGGGTGGCTGATCAGCAGTCAAAGGGTCAACACTCTTGAGGGGCAACTTCACCCCAGCTGCCGCTGTTAAAGGAAAAGCTTTTCTGTATCGCCATCCTCCGGACAATGAGACGCCCATCCAGCGCCAGGATGACCCACCCCCCCCCCTTGGGGTCAGCGTCTTCGAAATGACTTCGCGGAAATGCGACGGAAACCGTCGGGTCGTCATAGCGAACGGGACTTACGGAACGCTCTGTTGTCCCCCGAGCGACGAAGCGAAGCACGCAGCAGAGCGCCTGCTGCCATTGGCCTCTCGCCCCGGTGATGTCACGGCGCCCGCAGGGCTCAGCTGGTGGAGGCAGGGCGGCAGTCGCCTCTGTGACTCCACGGCGGGGCTGGAACAATAGTGGGGGGGTGGGGGGGGGGGGGGGGGGGGGGGGGGGGGTGGGGGGGGGCGCTGTGTGGCGAGACAGAAGATGTCACCGTGCCTGGAACAACAGGAGCCGGGTTGCTATGGGGGGGGGGGGGGGGGGAGACGGAGGGTTGGACGGATCGCGCGGGGGGCGCCCGGGCCGGGGACGTCCCTCCGAGTCGTCTCTCTGTTCGTGTGCGTCGGGAACACACGCTGACCGACGCGCGCTGACGAACGTACACAGCCACGCGCACGCGTTCAACCAACAAACGCTCACACACAGTCACATACGCGCACATGCATCCCCCCAACCCCCCCCCCCCCCCCCCCCCCCACCCCCCCCTCACCCCTGGCTGATTCAAGAATATCATTCCACTCCGATCGGTGGAAAGCCAGATTCTTCGAAAGGGGGACGTGAAATACCGGTGTTGTTCCTCAGGACGAAACGCCTGCGTAGACGAACACCGCGCAGTGGGAAAACAAAATGGATGGATCCAGCTCAGGTAGCGGGGATGACGTTTTTCCCGGGGAGGGCGAAGGAGGGGGTGGCGTGCGTGTGTGTGAGCGAGTTGGTGTGTGTGTGTGTGTGAAGTTGATACGTGTGTGTGCGTTTTGAGGGGGGGGGGGGGGTGTGTTTGTGTGGTGGGGGGGGGGAGGGTAGTCATAAGAAATGGCTTTAGCTTTTGTCTGCCTCCGCTTCCCCACCATCACCAGATGCTAGGCTAGCTAGAGGGGCGCCCTAAACGCGCTTTAGCCCTCCCTACGCGCTCAACGCAGACGAACGAGGGGAACGAGCGCGGGAAGAGCGTCACCCATTCTCGGGTCGGTTGCCGCGGCATCGCGCGAGCCGGCCGGCCGGCCAGCAAGGACCCTAAATCAGCCTCTTCTAGATTTCTCCGGCCACCCCTGCGGAAGCGCCGGCGCACAATGACCAGGGGCGGAAGCCGTGACGTCGCTCCACTCCCTCCTCCTCCCCTCCTCCGCCATCCCCCCCCCCCCCCCCGTTCCCACGAGCAGGGACTGAGTGTCACCCGTGGCGATGACACTCAGCCCCCCCCCCCTCGGTCACGTGGCCGGGGGGCTTCCGGGGGGGACGGGGACGTGGAGGAGGGACGCGAGGGACCCGGATGAGAACGCCTTCTCAGGCGAGGTGGGGAGGGGGTTGGGGCTGGGGGGGGGGGGGGGGGGAACCAGCTGTGGCAGAGCATGGACGCAGCCTGGCGATCAGGCCATGGAGGTCACCGCGGAGAGAGAGCGATGGAGAGAGAGATGGAGAGAGAGATGGAGAGAGAGAGATGGAGAGAGAGAGAGAGAGAGGCAGGGAGGCGAAATTCCCTCTCCCAGCCCTCAGATTCCCTTTCCTGTTTGGTGAAAGATGAGGGCGTCTTCTTGCCACATTGCGAGATTTTCTTTTCCCCCCAATGTTGTTTATCCATGTGTTCGGATTACACAACATTTGTGTGATATCACACGTTATTCATGTTGTAAGGTGGTTGGATGCTAACTGTTTTGAAGCATCAATGGCTTTAAATGTATACGCTCTTGTGCTGAGTGGCCTCAGACAAGGCTAAATGCTTCTAATGATCACTAATACAAGGACCTTAAGTATAGCTTGTCTCATCAATATGAATGCCAATACCTATCAATTTCCCAATACCAGCTCCTGACCTGCAGGCAAAGTCATTAGCTTTCAGGTTGTCACACAATTGCTTTTTAGAAGATTTATGAAATATTTTCTAATTGCTTTGAGGACTGGTGTACCTGGGATCAAATTCTTATTTTAATACTCTGGCAATCTGTTGAAGAAATCAATAAATCCCCCCGTTTTTTATTCACTTGATATTATATTAAGTTCTTACTTAATTAGCAGGTGTTTAAAGAATAAACCTTACCGTTTTAAACAACACATAGCAGAAATATACTAACACAGATTTAAATAGTATGATTTTTTTGTTGAAAAAGGATCGATGGAATGTGTTGACTATGGATTCTATAAGAGAAGGACTTTGAAGATAAAAAAAAAAGACCACACACAACTATCCCTGGAAGCAGACCACCATGTGATGATGTCATGTGTGAAATGAAAAGAGAGATCATAGGAAGGACCACATCACTTGCAGGGGAAAATCAAATACACCATCACCCCACTGCAGGAGCCTGTGTCCATATTTTGGACATCCCACAATCCTTTTTGGATTCCCTTGTTCAAACGCTGGTGCAAGAATGTGAACATTCAATCCTAAACTTCTTGTGGGTTTTTCGTTGTTGTTGGTCGAGTATACATGTTCATGAGTGTACTTCATGTGAGCCGTGCATCCCCAAGTGAAATAGTTTCTAGTGCCTTCTCCAGTATGTTTTTGAACACATTTATACGAGGATGCTGAGTTTTTCAGGAGAAAGTTTGAGATTGTATAACTGAGCCGGAACCTTTTAACTGTTGAACAATGCCTTTGGGCATTGCTAACAAATACAGAATACTTTTTTTTTCTTTTTTTTTTTTTTAACTAAATATAGAGTTGTTCTCTTTTACTATTCACCATCTCAACAACAATAAACAATAAGGTCTATTTGTCTTAAACAATAGGCATTCGTTTTTACAAAGTGAATGTATATTTTAATTGTTTTGAAATAAGAAATGCATTCTGTTAGTTGAGCCTCTAGGCCTATGTAAGACACCAACACAAATTAAAAAAATAAGAGGGAAAAACAAAAGGATATAAACTGACGTAATACTTTATTTACTTGTTGAAATCAGGTTGGAAACAAAATCTCTCTTTATTGGAATATAACGAGGCTTGTTTTCCAAAGGCTTAAACATTTGAAATGATCCCGGTTTGTTAAACCAAATTAAAAGGATACATTCCTAAGGAATTATGCTAATTATAATCCTAGGCAACACAAAAGACTACAAAGAGGGTGTAGAGAGACAACAAACTTATCCTTGCAAGGAGGTAAAGAAAGTACCAAAATAATAGAAGACTTGATAGGTGCTTTTAGGAAGAATTGGGAATTGTTGAGCAAAAACATTAGTGGTTTCCTAATGTACCATTAGGTTACAGACCTATTGTTGGACAATTGGCATGGTGTGCTTCACATTTGGGAAACTTTCAAAACACATGAAACCCCCTTTAAATAAGCAGCCCATGACTAAGATTCTAATTATAACAATAATAATGCTTCATTTAGCAGACACTTTTATCCAAAGCTACTTTCAATTTGAAGTACAGGGACAATCCACCTGATTCTCTGTTATATAGAAATATTTTGCCAAAGAGGCCTAAAGCCTGAATCTGGATTCTGTTATATTGTTTATCAACAGACACGGATTTAAGATGATCGAAGAAGAAATACAGAAATAAACAAAATAACAAATAAACAAAATTAAAAAACAAGAATACCTGGAAAAAAATCCACAATGTAGGAAAAAAAATATTGAATATGACCTGGATTTTCTTCAGAGATGGAGATGCCAAAGAGCTCTCCGCAACAGATGTCCGAGCACAATTCTCGGGGTTGGGTTTGAAATTTCACAAGAATTGCGTTTGGACAATCAGCCGCGAAGGCTCAGATTATTTTTCCATCGATTTACTGTGATTTACTGTACAGCTTGATCTTTATTCGACTTCGTTGACTATACGTCGTATTCTTCAAACACGCAAGTGAAATGCTTATTCAAACTGTCAAACTTACAGCCAGTGGACTAATTCGTTCCCTGACTCCCCAAAATTATTTTGTTTCTTTGTGGAAATAGCCTGAATTTGGTCCTGTAGAATTAGGATATATCATTCAGAAAAATAGGATTCCAAAAGGTATTTCAAAAGGAATATTTTTCAACATATAACTCTACTAACTAAACATCCAGGCCTTGACGTATTTATAACTAGTTAAACACATTTTTAGGGGGAATAATCAATAATGATCCGATTTTAATCTTATTTCTTCGATCACTACAATGAGAAAATATTACATATTCGACATTCTCCTAAACAAATTGGCTGACTAAAAGTAAGGAGGCCTTGGCAGGCTTATAGCCCGCTGCCTCCATCAAACATAGGCAAAATACTCCCTGGAAGTTTTCGTTATTCAATCGAGCACCAAACCGCACATTCATGTCGTTGTTTCAGGCTGTAGGTGAATAAATCGAGTCGTGTTCTCCAGCATCGACACAGATCATCGGGAAAAACGCACACTTTCCAACGAGGCTCCTCCAAACTCCATCCTGCCTCCTTTTTCTCGCCATATAAGACGCATCTTGGTCCGAGTTTCAACCCGATCCTGCTTCCCACTTCAACTTCGACTTCCCAATTCTTCCAATAATACAAACCGATCCCCTCATGGCTGTTTCAGACTCTTCCATTTGAAACGTGAAGGCTGCAAAGAAGCACATCTCTGCCCGCCGATGACGCCAGGGAAGCCCAGAGAGAGAGAGAGAGAGAGAGAGAGAGAGAGAGAGAGAGAGAGAGAGAGAGAGAGAGAGAGGGAGGGAGGGAGGGAGGGAGGGAGAGAGAGGGAGGGAGAGAGGGAGAGAGAGGGAGGGAGGGAGAGAGGGAGATAGAGGGGGGGAGAGGGGGAGAAGAGAGACACAGAGCGAGAGACACAGACACACACAGAGAGAGACATAGAGAGAGAGAGAGAGAGAGAGAGAGAGAGAGAGAGAGAGAGAGAGAGAGGAGAGAGAGAGACACAGAGAGAGACACAGAGAGACACAGAGAGACACAGAGAGACACACAGAGAGAGAGAGAGAGAGAGAGAGAGAGAGAGAGAGAGAGAGAGAGAGAGAGATGGCTGAACGGCGGATGCACCTGCTCCTCCACGGTTCCTCAGTGTCATCTCTGTACTCCAGATCCCCGATGCACGAAAAGACTGGGATCTAAAGGGCGATCGAGTCAAGTCGTGGATCCCTCCTCAAACCCCAGTATGAGTTGATAGGATGACTGCATTGGAATGGGCACCGGGTGGCTGTCCGCCCCATCCAAAGGCTTTTTCCACTCACAATAACGGTGTTAACCCGAGATAGACGTGGAGAGGGAGTGGGGATGGTCCTCCTCTTGGTACTGAATTTGAATAACACCACGGGGTGATAAACGTCCATTGTGCTGGAGAACCTCATGAATCTGCACTGTCTCTGAAACGCACACAAGCCAGCCAGCTGCGAAGGCAGGGACCAGCTATACCCCCCTCTTAAAGATACAACGGTCCCATTTTCTCAATTTACAATCAAAAACACTGTTATAACCTTGCAGAAAACGGATTGACCATTCCAAAATGACGTTCATTTCTGTTCGAGAAACAGGCTCCATGCAGGACTAGGACATTACATTTATTCATTTTAGCAGACGCTTATCCAAAGCGACTGACAAGAGAGAGCTTTGCAGACACAGGACCAACAGGCTCTATAAACATGTATAAATCAATTCAGCTACAAAAAATCATTTTCCAATTATACCTGAATGTTCTGGTCAAATGGCATCGTTATATTCATGTATGTAATAAGTTAAAATGGGATATTAGTCTGTGAATTGGTTGAGGGAATTCATGGCATCAGGCAGATATTACATTTCCACGTGTGATGGATCAATAAAGTTGATCTCATCTTAAATGAGACTGTAGGGCAACAAGGTTTAAACTGCCTCATAATTTAAATACAGTACACGAAATTACTGGCTCGAATAACTGAATTGGACGCACCGAATTAAAGGCTACAAGTATTGCTTTTTTATGTGACTATACACACATATATATATATATTTTTTTTTGTTTGTTGCGGTTTATGGTTTCATTTGATCCTTTTTTTTGCTGTGTTGTGGTTCGGTGTCTGTTGTCCTATGTTTAAAAAATAAATAAAAATACAATAAAATAAAAATTAAAGAAATCAGGAGCAGGTAGACATTTTAAAACCACGCTCCATGTACGTGTCCCAACCCTATTTCCAAACGTCTGCAATACATGTTTTGTTTTACGAGACTACCCATTGAATAAACAAAATAGACTGAAACGAAATACTTTCTGGACCAATAGGCCCCTGTGAGCCTTCTCCTTAAGTGCAATAACTGTCTACATGTCTATATGTCTGTCTATATCTGGCTCACATTCGAGACAGGAACCACTCACTTAACCACGTACTTCACTTACTTATTTTTTAATTCAATTTTTTTTATACAGTACTATATCGTGCCCCCCTTATTGTTATTGTTATATTACCCTGCAACTCTGTGTGCTGTACCCTGCTGCTGATGTGAACTGCAATTCCCCCCCCTGGAGGACAAATAAAGGTTTATCTAATATAATAGGCCTGCACCTTAGATCATAGCAGGGCTGAAGTCTCATGGGTGAATTTCTAGGGAACCGCCTTCAGGTGGGGGTTCCAGGGGGGCCCCAGACATCTCAGTTGTGGGCTCATCCACAGAACTCCTTCGTTGGGGAGTGAGTTAACATTTCCTTGGCTTGGGAACATCTTCTCCATTTCGTTGCTCATTTGCCTCTGTAAGGGGCCTACCCGCTGCTGCCTTTTCACGGCAGTGTCAGAATAATTTAGTGCAGTGAGGCCCCAGATCAGTGAAGATTATGCCAGTGAAAGGGACAGGACGCGTTATTAATGCTTACTCATCGGAAAAAGTGAAAAAGAAAAGGACTTCATTCCCCAGATTGGTTTAATTCCCTGGAAGATGAACCACTATAGGCCAGCCCACCAAGACGTTCACTAATCAGGAGTTTAATTATTCCTAAAAAAAGTACCTTAAAAAGTCCAAATACATGTTTCTGTTTAAAGAACATTAAGAACTTCTAAATGTCCATTTGATGATTTATTATAACCACCAACAAGCAAAGTTCACAGATGAAATTAAATAGAGTATATGAAAAGCAAGCAATATATAGATAATATAATTTAAAATCTGATTTGTCAGTCCCCAATAATATAGCCTGCACATTTTAAATCTTTATCCTTCTAATAAATACCTGTACCTGTACCTGTACTTGTATAATGACAAAATAATGTATCTTATCTTATCTCTTATCTTAAATACCAAGTACAGTATTCCTACATTAAAGTGTTCATTTAAATGACCCTTCAATAGCTCTTTCGAGGACCTCAATATCAACCAGACACCCAGTGTAATAAAGCTTTCACCGTTTTGCGTTTTATCAAGGGTAAAACTGTATCCCATTTGATCTTGTCATTGAACTATGGGTCATACCCTTGCTGCATAACTACAAACCTTCCTCAAAAACACATCAAGCACACTTTGTGTTGTATACTGTATATACTGGAGGTCTTTACAGTCATTCAGAGTTTAAATGGCCAGCTTGTTGATAGGGTGAATCTCTGATGAAAACCTAAGTGTTGAGCTCAGCTGAACAGACTGATGTGCAGGGTTCCAATTGGTGTTCAGTATTCTGACTGATTTGTATTATTCTGACTGGTTTGTATTGTTCTGACTTGTTTGTATTATTCTGACTGGTTTGTATTATTCTGACTGGTTTGTATTATTCTGACAGGTTTGTATTATTCTGACTGGTTTGTATCATTCTGACTGGTTTGTATTATTCAGACTGGTTTGTATTATTCTGACTGGTTTGTATTATTCTGACTGGTTTGTATTGTTCTGACTTGTTTGTATTATTCTGACTGGTTTGTATTATTCTGACTGGTTTGTATCGTTCTGACTGGTTTGTATTATTCAGACTGGTTTGTATTATTCTGACTGGTTTGTATTATTCTGACTGGTTTGTATCGTTCAGACTAGTTTGTATTATTCAGACTGGTTTGTATTATTCTGACTGGTTTGTATTGTTCACACTGGTGTATATCGTTTTGACTGGTGTGTATCGATCTGACTGGTTTGTATCAATCAGACTAGTTTGTATTGTTCAGACTGGTGTGTATAGTTCAGACTAGTGTGTATAGTTCAGACTGGTGTGTATCGTTCAGACTGGTGTGTATAGTTCAGACTAGTGTGTATAGTTCAGACTGGTGTGTATCGTTCAGACTGGTGTGTATCGTTCAGACTGGTGTGTATAGTTCAGACTGGTGTGTACCGTTCAGACTGGTGTGTATCGTTCAGACTGGTGTGTATCGTTCAGACTGGTGTGTATCGTTCAGACTAGTGTGTATTGTTCAGACTGGTTTGTATTATTCAGACTGGTTTGTATCGTTCAGACTGGTGTGTATCGTTCAGACTGGTGTGTATCGTTCAGGTTAGCCTGGACTGGCTGCTCTCCACTCCAGCCGGTCAGCAGAGATCTGAAGGACTGCCTGGTTTCCAGTTCCACGGTCATCTGCTGGTCCAGCATTAAAACCACATGCCAATACTGGATGGTTGCTAGGTAACGGGGGTGGGGTGTGTGTGTGGGGTGGGGGGGAGAGGCTCTGTGGGTGAGAGTGTGACGTATGGAGGATGTGGAACCGCTGGGCTTAACAGATCCGTGAGCAGAAACAGAAATGACAGCAAGCATGTCTTACATTTCCATGTTAGTTCTTTAGCAGACGCTCTTATCCAGAGCGACTTGCAGCAAGTACAGGGACATTCCCCCCTGAGGCAAGTAGGGGGAAGTGCCTTGCCCAAGGAAACAACGTCACGTTGGCGCAGCCAGGGGGGTTCGAACCGGGTACCTTCCTCCTCTGCTCCTCCCGGCGCATCATCCCCCGTCCTGCTTCGCCCGGTCAGGCAGGATTCCCACACCCCCCCCTCCCCCCCTCCCCCATTTCAAGGTTCCACCTTAAATCACCTCAAACCTTCGAGTCAATCAGTGGTTGGGAAGGGGATGCTGCATGTGCAGCGTTTCCAATCCCACTCCTGTGTCTTATTGTGTAGGCCCGGGGTCTTAGCACATCTGTGAGCTTAGGGAAAGACCCCCCACTGGGGCAGAGCTACTGAGGCTGTGTGTGTGTGTGTGTGTGTGGGGGGGGGTGGGGTTACCATTCCTGAATAAATGAGCTTCTCCTCTATTAGCTTGGTGTCCAGCCCTGCTGCTGACCTATGACCTCTTGGGAGAAAAAGTTCTTGAAGCCGAGCATCTCAGGGGTTGACCACTGAGGAGAGGGGGGGGGGGCAGCTCAAGGGGGTCACCCTAAAGAAAGCAGAAGGGTCCTAGGGGTTTTGTGTGTGTGTGTGTGTGGGGGGGTCTGTCATGAGTGGAGAAATGTGAAATGTCCTTTGAGCGGCCCTGATCCCCCCCCCCCCCCCCCGCCACACACACATCGTTCCCTCACATCCACAAGCGTGTCCCTTACACTATTGTGACTCTGAGCTAGGGCCAGGCAGAAGGCTTCAAACACCTCACACACCACCCCCACCCCCCCCCTCCTGCCCCCCCATTTTAAAATCTTTGGTCCCTTTTGTTTCTCTTGGGCCCCCCTCAGATCCATCCCCCCCCCCCCCATCTATTTGTCCCATTGTATTGGTTTTCCTCTCTCCAACACTGCCTCTTTCTGTAGTCTTATATGCTCTTTTCTGGGTTTTTATTACAGTCTCTGGTATTCACTATTGTGCTCTCATCTTGACTGGATGCAACTCATTAGACACTTCATACAGACACTTAGTTCAGAAATAAGGCTGGATTCATATGATAAACAATCCATTAGCCACAGAGGATAACTGTACAATGTCTTGTTAGTTTATGTGTTTTTTATTTAGTTCAATTGTCAATAAAGTCATTTTCTCTGGATTGTGATCACTCCTGTGAGAATTATTTTACACAGGGGTTGGATTACAGACCGACAAAGGTCCAATTAACCCCGCGATTTCTCAATCGCCTCCATCTTTCGCGTCCTCAACATAGTTTCTGAACGCAAACTTCAGGGGATTCACCTTGTAAAGCACCCTGGTCCAGGAAATAAATAAATATAATCCTATTAAATAAAAGGCATCCGCACACGTTCATGTTTTTCAATGTCAGTTCAGTGTTCCAGCCTCAGGTCTGCGCGTCCGGCGAGTCCTGGGCCGGCGAGGCCGCCGGTTCCCTCTCCTTGCCGGCCGGTGACGTCCGTCTGCCCCCTGGTGGCGACGCTGGGGACCGGGCCTCCTGCTCGGTGAGCCGGCCGAGGAGAAGGTCCACGCTTCGGTCGAGAACCACCCTCAGAACATTCTGTTCCTCCTGGGAGAAGCGGCCGAGGACGTGGCGATCCACCGACATTTGACCCGACGGTCTCCCGATCCCCACTCTCAGCCTGGGCATCACCTGGGTACATCGAGCCATTTAGCAGACGCTTTTATCCGGAGCGACTTACAGCAAGTATCAGAATCTATTTTATTCGATATGCAGGATGTACAAACACAGAAATTACTTTGGCAGAAATGAGCAAAATCATGTAACATAATAAGGGTAAAACAGAATAAAAAACATAATGTAAAATACAAATAAGATAAAAGTAAAAAGTGGGCACTAGCTGTACAGAGGAGGGGGGGGGGGATATAGCAGCACAGGGACAATCCCCCCTGAGGCAAGTAGGGTGAAGTGCCTTGCCCAAGGACACAACATCATATAGCCACAGCCGGGAATCGAACTCACGACCTTCCGACCGTGAGCCCTAACGCCTTAACCCGCTGAGCCACCTGACTGCCGTCAGTTTAGGGAGGAGGCAAGACGTTGCGTTTCCGAGTGAAAGAGGACAAAAATGATGCTGATTTACAGCCTAGGCCAGCGGTTCACAGATCTTTCCCCCTTCCAACACACCTGATTCAATTGAATTGTCATTATCAGGCTTCTGCTTCATAATGACTCGTTCATTTGAATCAGGCGTGTTGGAGCAGGGAAATATCGAAATCATGCAGGACTGTGGGCCCCTGAGGACCAGGGTTGAGAACCACTGGCCTAGGGGAACGTCAGTCTGGTTGATAATTGGAAATACTTACGTCGGTCTGCAGACAGTCGACACAGGAGCGTACGCCATTGTGTCCCCTGTGAATCCGAGCAAGTTTAACAGTTAGACTCAGGTCAGATCATGTCATGTGACGCAATCGGTTAGGGAGTCGGGCTAGTAATCAGAAGGTACCCGGTTCGAACCCCGGCTGCGACGACAAGACGTTGCGTCCTTAATAAATAAATAATAAATACTCATTTAGCGGTCGCTTTTATCCAAAGTGACTTACAGCAAGTACAAAGACATTCTCCCTGAGGCAAGTAGGGTGAAGTGCCTTGCCCAAGGACACAACATCACATAGCCACAACCAAGGTTCAAACTCACAACCTTCCGCTCATGAGGCCAACGCCTTAACCCGCTGAGCCATCTGACTCTCATCCCGTCTCCTTGGGAAAGGCACTTCACCCTACTTGCCTCAGGGGGGAATGTCCCTGTACTTGCTGTAAGTGACTCTGGATAAGAGCGTCTGCTGAATGACTAAATGCAAGTGCCCCTACTGGGAGCAATAAAGAACGGGAAGCTCTAACAGTGACACCAGCTCGTACGCCCCACAGTAAGCGATCCAGAGGTGCTCACCTGGCACTGCCCCCCTGTTTCAAGGCCAGCTTCCCCAAGGGCTTGTCCAGCTCATCGTGCACCAGAAGAATGTGCTCGGCTTTTATGCTGTACTTCCTGGCTGGAAGGAATCAAGAAGAGGAAAATCAAAGCATCAATCAATCAATCAATCAATATCCTTACTGTCACATTTACATTTAGTCATTTATTCAAAGTGACGTTAAGCAAGTACAGGGACATTCTCTCCCCCCCCCCCCCCCCCCCCCCCCCCCGAGGCGGGTAGGGTGAAGTGCCCCGCAACACAACAACACAACGTGATGTTGGCACAGCCGGAGTTCGAACCAGGTATCTTCTGATTACTAGCCTGACTCCCTAACCGCTCAGCCACATGACTCTCCATGTACATTACATTTATTCATTTAGCAGACGCTTTTATCCATTTACATTTATTCATTTAGCAGACGCTTTTATCCATTTACATTTATTCATTTAGCAGACGCTTTTATCCAAAGCGACTTACAAGAGAGAGCTTTTACAAAAGAGCATCGGTCACTGAGCATAGCAACGTGATAGACCCCGAACACAGTGAAGCTTTTACATCTTGAGAACCAATAGGTGCCAAGGGAATAGCTATAAAAGCATAACACAACGATTGTGAACAATAAAGCAAGAAAACAACAACACTGGCGAGTCACCATATGGGGACCAACAAGTAGTTCTAAACAACATTAGATTATGTGAAGTGCCATACTATTCCTAAGTGCCATTAAATTCTCTTACATTACACAACCAAATGATGTAATGTAAAGTCAAGTCAGTAAGGGTGGAGTGATGTTCACCCTCATCAGAAACACACTGTCCCCTCACCTTCAAGAAAAGCCTCAAAACTCACTTATTCTGAGAACTTAATGGCACTTAGAAATATCATTTGTTATTGTTCAGAAACTCGCTATTCTTGTTGTTGCATTATTACTTGCGCCACAGGTAGACTACTGTCTGTCGGAGACTCACCTTAAACTTGTAAAATCCGCTGAATGCTCTTATAGTTCTTACCTTGGCAGTTTTTGGTTCTCCGATGTATGTTTCATAATTTATATGCCCGCTATGTTTGGGGTCTATCACGTTGTTATGCTCTTTGGGACGAAGCCCCCCCTAAAATGTTCTTCAGCCCCCAAATAATTATTGGGAAAGAAAATCCAATGAGTAAAAAAATGCACATTCGTAGGCGCTAAGCCCCTCCCCTTCTTTCAATCCTAGAAATGTCCCTGACCGATGCTCTTTTGTAAAAGCTCTCTCTTGGAAGTCCAGGGTTCCTACACATTTTAAAATGTAAAATTCCAGACTTTTTCCATACTCAAATTTTGGAAGATTTTGGAGACATCAGCGCACTACCAAATACTAATATATGTAGCACCTTTGTGCAGATGTGCCTGCCGGCAGGCACATTCACTATGCTATAACAACAATGTCACAACAACATTGGTATGACAATACAGAGAGCAAAGGCTCTGCTCAAAGGGGTTAAATTAATTAAACACATACTCTTATGCATTGTAGCATATCACCAAAATCTACAACATATTTAGCTGGGCCTATAATTTGTGTCAGTGCCCTATTTTTTTGTCATAATTATATGCATGACTTCAAGTCGCTTTGGATAAAGGCGTCTGCTGCATGAATAAATGTCATGCGAATGTAAAGGCGGAGTGATGTTCAGCTGAATGCTGCCCTCCCACCTGCTTTAGCCACCGACACGCCGTTGACGTTCATGTACAGCCGAGGTCGCAGCAGCACGACCTGCGTCTCCTGATGCTCCAACACGATGACCTCACCGGACACGTGCTTCTCGGATCGCCACCGCTCGGCCACCCCCAGGCGGGCGGCGAGGGCGGCCAGCACAGCCATGCCCACGTTGTGACGCGTGCCCTCCATGCCCGGGTTGCCCAGGCCCACAACCTGGCAGATGAACAGATGAACAATCGTTATTTGACGAGTCGGATGGCTCAACGAGTTAAGGCGTTGGACTCGTAAGCGGAAGGTTGTAAGATCGAGCCCCGGCTGTGGCTACGTGATGTTGTGTCCTTAGGCAAGGCACTTCATCCTACTTGCCTCAGGGAGAATGTCTTTGTACTTACTGTAAGTCGCTTTGAATAAAAGCATCTGCTAAATGAGGATTTATTAAGTCTTTTTTTCCAGGGATTATGATTTAAGACTGTGGCTCTCAACCTCAATGATCTACTGCCCTGTTGATTCCCTGCTCCGAGTCATGCGGCGCAGTCGATTAGGGTGTACGGATTAGTAATCAGAAGGTCCCTGGTCTCGTCGTTATGATCAGTGACCGATGCTCTTTTGTAAAGCTCTCTCTCGGATGTCGCTTTGGATAAAAGCGTACGCTAAACGAATGAATGTAAATGTGTAAATGTAAGACAGCATCCCTCCTTCCCCTTCCGGTTCATTCTTTCTCGGACCCTCTTTCTGGGATCATGGGTGTCAGTGGAATGACTTACGTAAAGGTTGATAACAACCAAGACCATTTGTTACATTTCCTTATGAAATATTTTCGGTACTATGAATGTGAAAATAAAAACTTGAATCAGCCTAGGGTGTTAAAAGTCAGCTCAGTCATATAAATCACTGCCGATCATTAGATTTATTTTAGTCAAGATGTTAATCCATTTCCAGGAGGACGCTGAGACTGTCATTGGTGGACTATCAGTGAGGTAAGCGTTGTGATTGTGACAAACGAAAACTTGTGTAAGAAATGTTGACACAAACCTAATTGTGGCTCAATAACACAAAGAGGGGGGTATTTTGTGCAGTGAATCAACGAACCAGAACGTTCTCCTGTGAGCCTCGACTGTTCCCGATGTATCGTTCTAGCAAGAACAAGGTGACATCACACCTTGATGTACTGAACCACTGAACGTGGTTGTGTCATGTCGAGTAACATTGACAAACACACATTTCTATACACTTTATGTCATTGTTACGAAAACGACGACACTGGCTTACTTATGAGTCAGGGGACTCAGCAAGTTAAGGGGTTGGCCTCATGATCGGAAGGTTGTGAGTTCGATTCCCGGCTGTGCCTAGGTGAAGTTGTGTCCTTGGGCAAGGCACTTCACCCTACTTGACTCAGGGGGGAATGTCCCTGTACTTGCTGTAAGTCGCTGTGGAAAATGAATTATATATTCATTTACTTACCAATCTTCGTCGAACATGGGTGTGCATCTCCGCCTCGCCGGCCATCGCTGGAGTAAACAGCCCGGTCAGCAACGCTCGATTGATCAGTTTAGATAAAAGTCGACACATGGTGACAAAGTTCGGGAAAGTGTGACACACAAAGATGACTAAAGCTCGCGACGTGTCTCGTGAACTTGCGATAACGAACAGTAGCTAGCTAACCGTTGACATCGAAACAAGGCTAACGTTGTCATTAAAACCCCACGAATATTCTCCGACTTTAAAGAACGGGTACATTTCTCAAATGGAAACTCTATAAAACCGACAGTGAAAGATATTTCAATGAGCTCTTGAAAGTGTTAAACTTAAAACAAACAGCTGTGGACGGTGTCAAATGCAGGTCAGAAAGCCACCGAGTCGCCATACTTCTCCAGCGCGAAGTCAACGAGAAATCCGGCAGAGGGGGACTGGCAGATTTGGCTCAGAAGTGCTGCCCTCTAGCTGGGAGGTTAGATACTGCATTTATAGCGCATGAATGAATGATAGGGGCAATAAATTACAGTTGGCATTGAGCACGATGAGGATAATTATAATGAAAATACTGATGATTAGAAGGATGAGGGGATCATTAAAGAGATAATTCGAGAGTAAGTGTCAAGTAAACATGTCCAGAGAAAAGCAAAATAAATGTTAAGCCAAAAGCATGTTTATTCTTTGGAAATAGTCAGTGGGGGTAACATCATGTCAGCAATGAGTCACAACGTCTAAGACTTTTTCAGTGAAATAAGCATAACTGAAAGGGGTCAGTCCCTCTGAGGCAGAAGTGTGCTGGCAAAACGCAATTCAGAATCAACCTGGGGGGTTGGAAATCGAACCTCAGTCCATTTCGTAGCAGGGAACAGCGTCCGCTACCGCCTTGCACCTTTCCACTACGGCGTTGATCTCTCCCACCCTCACGCCGTCGTAGGTGCCCGTGATGGTGGTCCAGTGGGTGTCGCCGTTCTCGTACGTCCTGCTCAGCCGTCCCTTGAAGGGAATGTCCGCCGTCATCTTCCTCCCCTCCATCCTCACCCCGCACGAGTGGTTGGGGGGAACGAGCAGCTCGACGGAGATGGAGTGGGCGATGGTCTCCACCATGGTGGTGCCCTCGGAGAAGCTGACCAACTGCTCCTTGGTCATCTCCACGTTGCCCGGGCTGACGATGGGGATCTTGGCCTTCATGGTGGACACGGTGCCGTTCCGGGTGCTCCTGCCGATGTCCCAGGTCTTCTCCACCGTGCTGGTCTTCTCCAGCTTCACGGTCTTCACCACGGAGTTGCACTCCAGGTTAGTGACCTTGGCCATCTGCATGGTCTCGGGAGCGTGGTGGAACAGCTCCATCTGGTCGATACCGTACTCCACGTGGGAGATGTGCTGGGAGTAGGCGTCCGTGTTGATGGCCAGGACCTGGTACGACTTGTACCAGTACTCATCTCCCTCCCAGGGCAGGAAGAAGGCTTCGTGCATGGGCACCACCTTCCCCAGACCGTACTTGTTCTTGCCCACGTAGATTTCCACCCCGGCGCAGGTCTTGACCGAGTTCTTCGGCACGGAACCGTACTTATCTTCGATCCACTCCAGGAACTCAAAGTTGTCCACGTTGACCAGGACTTCAAACTTGGAGGAAGAGTACTCCTTGTCGGCGTAGGGATACAGGCAGACGTTGCCTTTGCTGGCGGTGTAGAAGCCAGACTCGCAGTTGACTTTGCAGATGTACTCGGTGCGTTCCGTGTAGCCGTTGTAGATGCCCACCGCACCGTTGGGGAGGGAGCCCTCCCACTTGACCCAGTTGAGGTTGGCGTTGTCTTCGTACGTGATCAGGGGTGCAGGGACCCCGAAGCTTGCCTCTAGGGCGGGACTGCCTGGATTAAAGGAGGGGACGACGTCCTCCAGCTGGGGGTTCAGCCAGGCCTCTGCAGAAAGAGGGAAAGTCGCAATGTTACCCAATTCACCACGCACATATTTAATGCACAGCAAACATTTCTTACTACTGATAACAGATATACATTTCATAATGTATTTATATATACAGAACAAAATGTTATGTCTAACATAACAATAAGACAAGACAATACAATTATTTATAAGAAACAAACACTGTTTTGAATTTATTTCACATTTCAATTGATTTAAATTTGCTCATGATAATTAGTTGATTAAACTTTGTTTTGAACCCCGGCTGTGCCAACATGACGTCACGTCCTTGGGCAAGGCACTTCACCCTACTTGCCTCAGGGGGAAATTGTCCCTGTGCTTGCTCTAAGTCGCTCTGGATAAGAGCGTCTGCTAAAATGACTAAATGTCATGTCATGTAAATGTCATAATGATAGTGATCTAGTTGAAGATGAGTGCATTTGATTGGTGGGTGATGTTGCGGTGCTACTCACTGCTGCGGGCCTCACTGCCTTCCTCCGCATGGGTGATGTACAGCAGAGGGTCTGTGAGGCAGGCTGGGCAGCACAGCAGGGCCAACACGATGGGCAGACACAGCCTCATCTGAACACATGGGGAAGGAACGCATGCACTGTAGCAAACAATGACAGGCTAGTGCTGAGTTTAAGACAACTTTTTCTCAGATTAAGGGTGACAATGTAAAAGACGTCAGATAGCTCAACGGTTAAGGTGTTGGCCTCATGATCGGAAGGTTGTGAGATCAAGCCCCGGCTGTGGCTATATGATGTTGTGTCCTTGGGCAAGGCACTTCACCCTACTTGCCTCAGGGAGAATGTCCCTGTACTTACTGTAAGTCGCTTTGGATAAAAGCATGATAAAATGATAAAACAAGACTTAATCACTTTCAAACCGTATATATTTTTTAAGAGTGAGACACATATATAGTACACATACAGTAAACAGTATATATTTATATAATGTATGATATATCACATAACCCTTCCATATGAATAATGTGTCAACTGCTTTGGCAACATGACCTGCATTTCTCTGTAAAGCTCAACAGGTTATGCATGGAGACAGTTAACTTGCACACTAAATAATACTCATTTAGCAGACGCTTTCATCCAAATAGCCTACGTAACTTGATATTGGATCAAAGATAAGGAATGATGTTGATGGTAACAATAACAACAAACTATTGTTCCAGTATAGGTAATGTTGTAGATGTAAAGGTTGTTTTACCTTGACAGTTTCCTTCTCCACTGTTAAGGGCTGACGTGTGCGTCCTCCTTTTAAACCTTCCCCTCTGGACTAACTGCCTCCCATAAACTGCCGAGAAATATGTCTTCATCCATTTCACTATCATAAATATGAATATTTATCATATATACGCATGATAAGCTATGACAAAAAAAGATAGTGTGATGCATTTATCATGCATTATTCTTTGCAATAGTCATTGATCAAGGTAGGTTTGTGGAAACACAAAAATAACATCTGTACAATGCCTTTTACCACACTGACTTGAGGAAATTCGATGATTTTGCGTCGTGTGTGTATTCATTGTGTTATTGTTATTTTACCCTGTCCTTAACAACTCAACAAATGTACAAAGAATTGTACGATTTCGCACATGCTAGTATGACCTTGTCCGGAAAGGGGATGTGCCATTACGTAAGTGTTTGTTTTCTAACGTTAATATATTACTGCTGATGCTGCTCTCTCTACTATCCCTCTTCTGAGATAAGAAAGTGTTAAGAAGGACAGTTTGACACAATGCTCTTTCAGCCTAATCAGGATCGGATCCTTCGCCAATCGCAGTAATGGACGTCGCAGTAATCGACGTCGACCAAATGAAAGGTTCAACAACAGTGAGATTACATGATAGGTCTTATCGAAAACAATCTTTTTTTATGAAGATTTCTGGACAGATGCAGCAATTCAGTGTAAGGCCACGTGGTTCCAAGGCCAACTCTGAGAGTCCTTGAACTACATGGTCCGATCTGTTCGGTTTTCCAGGTGGTTTAAACATCGAGTCTCTCAGTCTCTCAGGGGCAGGACTCCGGGTCTGGCACCGGCTGGCAGCGGTCGATATCGGCTCGGACCTCTCCGGTCTGCATGCCGTAGTCAGAATCAGAATTCGTTTTATCCGCAATGGAAGTTGCACTAACTGCGCAAACAATGGACATATAGAACTTCAATTAAAAAGTAGGCTGCAATAAACTATTTCAAAACATATTTAGGAGAAGATAAGATATCTTCTGTGATCGCTGGAAAGAAGTGGAAAACACTTTACCTTGTTATCAGGAGAGTGACCCTCATCGTTATCAAGGTCACTAGTCTAGTGAGTAGGTGTTGACTTGTATCAGTAAAGAATTGAAATTCACACCCTCTCTGCATTTTACCCCTGTATATTACACCTGATTGGCTTCTAATAGGCCATGTGAGACTATTATGCCCATGTAGTAATGCATGGCACTCTTTAAATCTGTCTGAAAAACAATATAATCGGCATGTTTATGTATTATTTGTAGTGTGCTGAGCTGATTACTGTTATTGGTCATTTTGGTTTGACTGTCAGTACATTTTATGCATGCACTTCTACGAAGCTGTTATTTATTATGTATGTGTGCATGTGTATGTGTGTTTGTTAAGATGTTATTTATGTTTGTGTGTATGTATGTTTATTACAATGGTATTTATCAGAAATACTTGTTCTCTTGGTAGTAAACTGCTGTGTGCATTGTCAGTGTTGTATAGCATTCTTGTGTTCAGAGGATGTGGTTTATTGTTTAGGAACTTTCGAAAAGAATACCAGCGAACACGTTCGTACTCTGAATACGTTTTATTTCAAAAACACACCGTTATCTTTTAGTTGACTGGTCAAACTGCACACTTTGCTGTCTTTATTATTTAGCTTAAGGCTGCAGGATGTGGATTGAACGTGTTCAACGGGGGGATTTCCAGGTGGTTAAAACGTCTGGCGTCACTCAGGGGCAGGGCTTGGCATCGGTGACCGGCTGGCATCGGTCGATGACGGCTCGAACTTCTCCGATCTGCACGCCGTCGTACTTCCCGGAGATGGACGTCCACTGGGTCTCTCCGTTCTTGTAGGTGCGGCTGAGGCGGGCCGTGTAGGGGATGTCGGCGGTCATCTTGCGGCCCTCCATGCGAACCGTGCAGGAGTGGTTGGGGGGAACCTTCACCTCCACGGACACCGAGTGGCTCAGGGCCTCCACCAGGGTGGTGCCCCTGGAGAACTGCAGGGTCTTCTCCCCGCTGAGCCCCACGTGTCCCGAGCCGATGAAGGGGATCTTGGCCGTGATGCTCGCCGAGATGCCCAGCATGGTGGAGCGGCCGATGTTCCAGGTGCTCTCCACCTCGGTCGTCTTGGAGATGGTCACCGTCTTGATCACGGTCTGGCACTCGTTGTTGGTCACCCCGGACATGCGCATGGTCTCCGGCGGGTAGTGGAACATCTCCACCTCGTCGATGGCGTACTCCACGTGGGAGATGTGCTGGGAGTAGGCGTCCTTGTTGAGAGCCAGGACCTGGTACGACTTGTACCAGTACTCATCTCCCTCCCAGGGCAGGAAGAAGGCCTCGTGCTGGGTAACCACCTTACCCAGACCGTACTTGTTCTTGCCCACGTAGATGTTCACCCCAGGGCAGTTCCTGATAGCATACTTGGGGACAGAGCCATACGAGTCTTCCTTCCACTCCAGGAACTCAAAGTTGTCTTTGTTGACTAGCAGTTCAAACTCGGGGGCAATGTACTCTCGGTTGCCATAGGGGTAGAAGCAGTACGGGCCTTTGCTGGGGGTGTAGAACCCGGACTCGCAGTTGAATTTGCAGACGTAGTCTGTGCGTCCGACGTAGCCGTTGTACATCGCCACGGCGCCGTTGGGGAGAGAACCGTTCCATTTCAGCCACTGCAGGTTGACGTTGTCCCCGAACGAGGCGGAGGGCGTCTTGGAATCTTGGTTTTCGAAATCGGCGGGCGTCAGAGGGCCTTCAACCGGACCCAGACTGGGAGAGGGAGGGACTACGTCTTGCAGTTCCGGGTTCAAGATCGACACTGCAGACAGGGGTGGAACAGCAGAATACTAGTAAGATGTAACATGGCTGTGAAATGCGATTCACAATACGGAAATGGCTTGCGTAGTGTAAGCACACAATTTTCTCTCTTCTCTCTTTCGCGGACTGCAACACAATCACACTTAAAGCTGAGAGGCCGATGAAAACCGCCCCCGCCCTCCCTCACGCCAAAATCGAATCAGTCTTTGTAACTCGGCCGTGTCCGACAACAAATCGTTCATCGTCATCGAACCGAACGCAGTAACGATCTCGGAATACTGCTGGCGGTCTCCGTAACCACGGCGAACGTTACCCCTCTTCCTCAGCTGGCTCCTCCTGACGATATCCCTCAGGCTGGCTGGAGGGTCTGCCGCCTGGGCAGAGAGCACACCCAGCAGACCCACGCAGAGGACCACCCAGACACACTTCATCTGGATGGAGACCACGAGAGAGAGGGGGGGGGGGAGGCAGGATATAACGTTTCCATTAAGTCTGTATTCATGTTATGGAGAGCAGCAGTTCAGTACAGCAGCTTAGGTACAGATCTCTGAGCTACATCAGCGTTTTGGTGGTAACAGTACATTACATAATTGTAGCACGTTCATTTGGGACAGATAATAACGCACACCCTTTTAACAGAAGCATTTGTATGTTTACGTTTAGTCATTTAGCAGACGCTCTTATTACAGTAAGTACAGGGACATCCCCCCCCCTGAGGCAAGTAGGGTGAAGTGCCTTGCCCAAGCACAAAACGTCTAATTACAAGCCCAATTCCCTAACCGCTCAGCCACCAGACTCAAATATATATATAATGTATTTTATTTGTATATAAATATCATCTGTATTTTCTTTATTTCGAATCTCAATATTAAGTATTTTCAACGTTGCGCTGTGCAACATGTGGACAGTGAGGAGATTGGCTTCAAGCGAGCAGGTGTAAACAAATCAAGGAGCTCGTGGACTCACCTTTTTAAAGTCTTCCCCTGCTTAATTCCAGCGCCGGTCTGTCCAGGTTTATATAGCTAAGTTAGGCGAGGCTGTAAAGCGGTCTGCGCACTCTCACACTCTTCCCTCCGGGGGGGGGGGGGGGGGAGGAGACGTGTGTGATTGGGAGGCGACCTGTTTGCGTGTTGCATGGGAACGCTTCGAGTGACCGTCAGCTGCGTGTGCGTGTGACTGTGTGTCTGCGTGCTCTCATGTCAGCATTTTGTGTATGTGTGTGTGTGTGTCTTAGGGATAGGCAACCCTGGTCCTAGGGAGTCACTATCCTGATAGTTCTAGATGTTTCCCTGCTCTAGCACGCCTGATTCTTATGAATGGTTGTTATCAAGCTCTGTGGAAGCCTCATAATGACCATTCATTTGAATCAGGTTTATTAGAGCAAGGAAACATCTAAAAGTATCAGGACAGTGGCTCCCTAGGACCAGGGTTGCCTACTCCTATCTCTATTCCAGGACAGTCTATTCCAGTGGTTCTCAATTCCGGTCCTCAGGACCCACTGTCCTGCATGTTTTAGATGTTTCCCCTTTCCAACACACCTGATTCAAGTACATTCATTATCAAGCTTCTGCTGAGCTTCATGAAGACCCATTCATTTGAATCAGGTGTGTTGGAGCAGGGAAACATCTAAAACATGCAGAACAGTGGGTCCCTGAGGACCAGAATTGAGAACCACTGGTCTGATCAAACATTGACAGGTGAGGCTTGAGGCTCTTTTAGTTAAGGTCAAGGTCAGGGTCATGACAAGTTCGAGTAAGTTTGCCAGCAAACAGCAACCCTCGGCGTCCATGCCAAGACAGTGAACAGTACAAAACAGATCCGCTTTCCTGGAACGATGTCAGGAGGAGAGATAAACAAAGATAACACCGAGATAGCGAAGATGGAACCGATAAGTTCTGAGGTAACGAACGAGATGAAGGAGAGTTGAACAACAGATAGAGGAACAACTGGTGAGATGTAAAGGTCACGGCGGGACTCTTCTGACTATCTGTACACTTTCCTCACGACACAGGTCCATGGAAAGATTATTTGTTGCCTACCAGGGGGGGCAGTCCGATGCGATTCCCAAAGACATCCGTTTTTCACTCGTTTTTCGAACTTGTGGGTTACATTTTTGACGCTCAAGTGACCGACATTTAACCGAGAGCATCCGGTAATTTTTCGAAATAAAATATTGTTATTAATTATCGTGTTTCTTCGGCGGCCCGATAATTATTTAGGGGGGCTGAAGAACATTTAGGGGGGGCTTCAGCCCCGCTAAAACAGGGCTAACGACGCCCATGTTGCCTACAAAACCAAAGGAACTAAATCACCCCCGGTATGATTGGCTCTGGTGTTGTTGGTTCGTGCTAGCAGCAGGGGGCAGCATTTGCCCAGCCTTGGAAAACAGTTGCAAAAGTAAGACTCGAGGATTTGCTCGATCTTCTTTATATTCATTTAGCAGACGCTTTTATCCAAAGCGACTTCCAAGAGAGAGCTTTTACAAAAGAGCATCGGTCACCCATCATGGCAACGAGGGCCGAACGTTGCTGGTTCGATTGTAGTTCACTGCGACTGGGTTAGGGTCAAAGGTTAAAGGTCTTAATTTACACCGTGTCCTAACTGGATGCGACGCGATCGGGGGGGGGGGGACACGTCCTGTTTCCATTCCTTTTCAGTCGCTGGCGTAGAAATCTCTGCAGAACCCGATGTCATGGCAACGCGGTTGGTTCACATGACAGAACAAAAGTGAATCTGAAGCATCCAGGCTGGACAGAGAGCATCCGATGCGACGCGACAGTCGGACAATTGCATGTTGGACAACGGCATTTTTAACATCGTCCTAGTTCATTTTTAGGAACACTGACGCCACACAATGTCACAGAATTGTTCTGAGAAGACCAATCGCTTAATGTTTCAATTTCCTCTCTATTTTTAGGAAATGCATACTGTATATCTGCAGGAAATACATCTTCAAGAAAATAACACTATTCCCAAGTCCGCTGGCTTTACGTATTTTGGTGGGATGAGCAGTGAGTCATTATGTTAGCTTGACAGCGTGGCCCCAACCAGTCAGCCTGCACCTTGACTGTACTTACCAGTGGATGAATAAAAGATTGATCCTTACTGTTCCCATCTCTCTCTCTCTCTCTCTCTCTCTCTCTCTCTCTCTCTCTCTCTCTCTCTATCCCCTCTCTCTCTCTCTCTCTCTCCCTCTCTCTCTTTCTGTTTCTCTCTCCCTCTTTCTTTCTATCCCCCTCTCTCTGTCTCTCCCTCTCTCTCCCTCTATCTCTCTCTCTGTTTCTCTCTCTGTCTCTCCTTCTATCTCTCTCTGTTTCTCTCTCTCGCCCTCTTACCTTGCTCCAATAACTCTCCCTCATGTGGAATAATGGCCACGGTGAGCATGTGTATCACTCTGAGGCCTGTCCCCTCATCCACTGTGTCCGTGGCTACGGTGTAGCTATAGGGGCTGCTGGAGAAACGTTGCAAGGCATCCTGGGAACAGCAAGCGCACAGCGTTATCCATTCTGTTTTGATCTTCGCCTCGGAGGCAGTTCGATGGAAACATTCTCTTTGGGTGCGTTTGAACCGTGGCTGTTTTAGTCTATCAAAACAGCCAACTTTGATGCTTCAGGGGCGACGACCATCTTCAAATCAAACCATTAACTCTCAAACTCACATTAGAGTGTGTGTGTGTGTTTTTACGCGTGTTTGTGTGTGTGTGTGTGCTTTTTAACGTGGTGAGATCTGTCTCTGTGTTGGGGAGCCGGAGAAGAACACACAAACATGGCAATCGGCATCCATGCATCCCAACATGCACCGCTACCCACAATGATGCACTTCACCAGAGAAATGGGGAGTCATGCGGCACAAAGGGCATGGGGCTGACAATCACAAGGTCCCCGGTTCGAACCCCGGCTGTTCCAACATGACGTTGCGTCCTTGGGCAAGGCACTTCACTCTACTTGCCTCAGGGGGGGAACGTCCCTGTACTTGCTGTAAGTCGCTCTGGATAAGAGCGTCCGCTGAATGACTCAATGGAAACACCGTGACACCAGGAAACCTGGCTCGCTTGTTCACCATGAAATATGCAGGGGATTTGTCTTTCATAACATTTGCATTTCAGGAATTTAACCGTCCCTGACAGCCCGAACAGGTTGGCGTGGAGCGGGCGCGGGCTGTCCTCGTCCCCCCCCCCATTTCGGTGCCCCCGTTTCTGAGTCAAGACTGCTTTGGAGACACGGGAAAAGCCACGCAGCTCCGGGACTGACGTCTTCCTGACAGCAACCGCTCCCAGTCTGTTGTCTTCCCAGTCCAGCCATATAATAAGCCCCCCCCCCCCCCCCCCCTCCAGATGCCAGCTTAGCTCACCCTCCTCTCCAACTCCCCCAATCCGTCTTGACGTGTTTGCTTACAACACGCCACGATCCTTCAGAGAGCACGCCAAAAGCGATGGTTGCATATTCGTGGATGTATTCGGCAATCGGGACAGTAAGACTCGCCCGCAGTATCCACTCGCAGGTGGATACAGTGAACCCTCGTTTTTTGACGGGGGTTACGTTCCAAAAAGAACCTGTGATAAGCGAAATCCGATTTTTTTTATATTTTTTTTACAATTATTATACAATGAAATACTCTATTATATATTAAAACCAAAGAACAAACCCTTTTTACAGGCCCAAGCGTTTGTTTAACAAATAAAAGTACCGTATCCTGTAAACCGCAACTTTATTGAAGCACAGGTTTGTGTTGGAGGGACTGTTTAGCCAATCAGAATGCAGAACACAACGCACGAGGCAAATCCGTGAAGTAGCGAAACCGTGACAAGTGAACCGTGATATAGCGAGGGTTCGCTGTATATGAACAGCATTGTGGGGAAGACAGTCTTATTTACGCATCCCTTCTGCTGAATCACTGATGTACGAACGTGAAATCGCCGGGACGTAACCCGGTGACCAAGATCCAGGGCGACTCCACGGGATGACTTAAACCAGTGGTCTTCAACCCTGGTCCTCAGGACCCACTGTCCTGCATGTTTTAGATGTTTCCCTGCTCCAACACACCTGATTCTAATGCATGGGTCGTTATCTAGCTCTGAAGAATCCTGGTAAACGATCATGCATTAGAATCAGGTGTGTGGGAAGGGGGAAACATCCAAAACATGCAGAACAGTGGGTCCTGAGGACCAGGGTTGAAGACCACTGACTTAAACCATCAAGGGGAACTTATTTTTTGATTCAGCCAACAACCGCTCCTCGTTGGCTGCGTCGAAGTCCCCTCGGACGTCAACGTCAAAGGGGAACAGACCCCCCAGGCAGCGCAGCTCTTTCGAACATCGACAGGGGGCGGGAGCGTGGAAGATGGTGAAGGCTTCAAGGCCTGAAAACCGGGCGCTCTTAAGGGGCCCGTTCCTCCTCTCCTGAGATCCTTTCCCACGCGCTCGGGTGCCTCCGGGTTGGGAGTCTTTGAGAAAGCCTGCCGGAAGAGAGAGGTCACGGCACGGGAGTCGAGCAGTACGCCGCAAGATAGAGGCCCTCGTTCATTATTCATCACCCGCCGGTTCCCAGCGGCGCGGAGTTGAGGTTTCGCGCAGTCAGCCGGGAGAGGGGAAGATCGTCTGCAGATTGTCAGAAGTCGCTCCGCCGCAGATGGTCTTACGGACCGTGCATTAAGGGACATGTTGGATCAAATCAAATCAAGGCGTACAAGCTTTTTTTTAAAGCAATGTCACAGATGGTTTCACAAATGCCTTTAGAACTGCACCCCAAACAACATATCAACACTTAGCCATGGTACGTTATTCCTATAAAACATACATTTGGTCATTTCTGCTTGAATACATATACATTACATGTAGGTAGTTTAGTTCAACACCACTGAGCATAATATAACTGGCACACCAGTGGGATTTAGCATCTTGGAGGTAATGTATGTAGCCTTCCAGCGGTTCTGTGGGTGCGTTCAGATCAGGCATGTTCCGGCGTGTTTACTGTTGCGTATCGGCGTTGTAAACCACGTTGAGTGCTCCCGAAGATGCTCTTTGGAAGTATCACATCACGGTCGACGCCCCCACTACAGGCAGGCGAAAAAAAAACAAAGAGTCTTTGAGAGTCTCTCCCCCTCGTCGCTCGGGCGCCGTGAGGTCTCTCTTCCTCTCCTCCTCCTCCCTCCTCCTCCTCCTCCTCGTCGCTCGGTGCCGTGAGGTCTCTCTTCCTCTCTCCTCCTCCTCCTCGTCGCTCGGGCGCCGTGAGGTCTCTCTTCCTCTCTCCTCCTCCTCCTCTCTCCTCCTCCTTCTCTGCCTCCTCGTCGCTCGGCGCCGTGAGGTCTCTCTTCCTCTCCTCCTCCTCCCTCCTCCTCCTCCTCCTCGTCGCTCGGTGCCGTGAGGTCTCTCTTCCTCTCTCCTCCTCCTCCTCGTCGCTCGGGCGCCGTGAGGTCTCTCTTCCTCTCCTCCTCCTCCTCTCTCCTCCTCCTTCTCGGCCTCCTCGTCGCTCGGCGCCGTGAGGTCTCTCTTCCTCTCCTCCTCCTCCTCTCTCCTCCTCCTCCTCCTCGGCCTCCTCGTCGCTCGGCGCCGTGAGGTCTCTCTTCCTCTCCTCCTCCTCCTCCCTCCTCCTCCTCCTCGGGCCGATCGCGCCAGCCCCCCCCCCTCCCCCCCCACCCCTCTCCTCCTCCCGTCCTCACCCCCTGTCCCCCTCACCTCCGCCCCCCCCCTCCCCCCCACTTCTTCCCTTCCTCAACCCCCCCCCCTCACACACACACCGCCCCCCCCCCCCACCCCACTTCTTCCCTTCCTCACCCCCCCCCCCCCACCTCCACCCCCACCCCGACCGCCCCCGCTCCTCAAGACGGGGGCAGACGACAGATTCCTCCTTTGTTTTGGTCTGGGGCTGCGGGCTGTTTTCTCAAGCGCTCCCCCACCCCCCCCCCCCCCCCCCCCCCCCCCCCCCCCCGAAATCCGAGGGCCCTTCTTTGACTGAATCCAGACTCCGACCCCTCGTACCCCCGGACTCGGGCCGTGACGCATGCAGGAGGGTGGGGATGCGGTGGCCTCCCGCGCACGCTGACATCACAGACGGTAACATGAAGCTAACTCTACATACTTTATAAACATTGGGGTTTGGGGTTTAGGGGGTTGGCTGGGAGGCAGGTTAGGGGGCAGACAGTGCAGCTAATGCACTGGATCCCTCTAACAAAACATTTCCTCAGACGAAACGCTTTCTGTGGAATGAAACTGAACCGTATAATACCGAGGCCTTCACACTGAAGTGGCTGTCTAGCCAGAAGGCCGACCTCTCAGGCGCTACCTGTGACTTCCTGAGCTTAATGAAAAGATAACAACAGCGTCCAACCGGTTAGAGAAACGTCTCGAGAAGCAGGTAGCGGCTGAGGAGCGTTCGAGAGCGGCGGGTTCAACACGTGGTACCCATCTGCAGCCCTGACGCGTAGTCACAATATTCAATATGGGGTGGTGGGGGGGGGGGGCAGGGGGGGGGGGGGGGAGGTATTGAATCAAGTCTGGATTGGCCAGAGCGAAAAACAGCCGGCGCTCTCTGAACCTGGAGGCCCTACTGAAAGAAGACGGCCGGCCCCGGTGTGCGACGGGCTCCGGGCCCAATCTCAAAGCTGAACCCCCCCCCCCCCCCCCCCCCGGAAGGTTCCGGTTCCCTTAGCGCAGGTGTCACCAACCCTGGCCCTCGAGGGCCGCTGTATGAGGCGTCTATCAGAGCTTGATGATGATCCATTCGTTAGAATCAGGTGTGCTGGAGCAGGGAAACATCTCAAACTGTCAGGACGGCGGCCCTCGAGGACCAGGGTTGGTTGACCCCCTGCCTTAGAGGCAGATGTCTTGACGGCCAGTTTGTCGGATGGAGAACGTTAACCGACGAGACCCCGAGCGAGAGGAGGCATCCGGGGTGTTCTGACGTGACTCGACCAGACGTGCGACTGCGATGGTCCGTCTGGGAACGTTCCATTTTACATTTAGCAGACGCTCTTATCCAGAGTGACTTACAGCAAGCAAAGGGACATTCCCCCCCCCCCCCGAGGTATAGGGTGAAGTGCCTTGCCCAAGGACACGATGTCATGTTGACCGTCTGACCTGCTTTACGTTCAGTAAAAACAACTCCTCGCTTGCAAGAAAAACAACATCCCAACACTCCGTTCTTCTTAAATGTTTTTCCGAAATCGCAATGAAATTCCCCCAAAAAAATTTCATCCGCATTTCCGAACAAGCTTTGCTTTTACATTTAAATGTATTCTTTAAGCAGATGCTTTTATCCAAAGCGATTTATAGTAAGTACAGGGACATTCTCCCTGAGGCAAGTAGGGTGAAGTGCCTTGCCCAAAGACACAGTATCACATAGCCACAGCCGGGGTTCAAACTCAAAACCTTCCCGCTCATGAGACCAATGCCTTAACCTGCTGAGCCATCTGACTCCCCCTTTGTAACATGTCTGTCACCCGCAGAACCAACGACCTTCCGGATTGAACACGTTCTAGTAGATTTTCCCCATCAAGGCCCAGCAGAAGCCGGCTGGTTTCCCAGACTGCAACTGGACCGAGCAGACGAGACCCCCCCCTCTCATCTCTTATGAACGCCCAGTCCTCGGACGAAAGTTTTATCGCCCCCCCCCCCCCCCCCCCCCGCCCGGTGTCCATCTCCTACTACGCGCGCACACACACACACACACACAAACGCGCTTTGACAAACACACACACCCACACGGACACTGCACCACCGCAAATCGATACCCACTACCAGAGGCTTGTGCTGTGTTCAATCAAGCACTATCGAGCTCTTTTATGATGGATTATGCATAAATGGTTATTACTGTAATAATGGGACCGGACTCCCAGTTCAGGCTTGATGTTCTCCAGGCTGTGGGATTCTGCTTGCTGATGAGGTCGCTCTGGACTACAACTTCTGATTGGCTTGCGTACACAGGCCTGTACGCAGCCAATGGCTGTTAAGCCTCTGGACAGTCAGCAAGGGCTAAAAACATACATTCAAAAAGTTTTGGGGTCTTTTGGTTGTCATCCAAAAATTACATGTATGTAGAGTGAATAAATAAGCATTCCTTACAGTTTTTCCTCAAATATGAACCAATTGTCTGAGTTAGCCGTTTGTATTACACAACTCGGCTCCGAAAATATAAACAAAAGTACGACAGAAAGTAACAACGACAACAGTGAGAATTGCTCGGAAACCCTGGAAACCTGGGGCCCGTACTGCGAATAAAGATTCTGCGTTAACGAGGTAACTTCAGGTTTAACCCAGGGGTTTCTGGATTGGGTACGTAGTACGGGCCCCTGGTCTGTCTGTAAGATGCATGTTTGGGTTCGAAGAGCCGCACGTCTGCTTCGGGCAAGTGGGGATTTGTCCTGATTAAAGATACAGTGAGAACAACAGCAGTCAACGAGCCCTGTCCCATTACGGATTCCGAGTCTGGCTCGAGTCTTTGTCTCCCCTCTCCGCTGCAGGGGCGGCCATTTTCATAGACAGCAGAAGACCCCAACGGAGCCAAACATTCACAATTCATTTCCATTGAGTCATTTAGCAGACGCTCTTATCCAGAGCGACTTACAGCAAGTACAGGGACATTCCCCCCCTTGAGGCAAGTAGGGTGAAGTGCCTTGCCCAAGGACACAACCTGATGTTGGCACAGCCGGGGGTTCGAACGGGGTATCTTCTGATTACCAGCCCGACCGGGGGGGGGGGAACTGGACCGGGGGGATAGTGAAAGCAAGATGGAACGCACATGGGGTGGGGTTGGGGGGAGCGAGAAAACCCAACCTTTCTCTCCATCTCACTTATAAATATTACAAAGACAATGTCTCCGCCACACAGTGGAATCTCAGCCTCCGTCCGGGCGTGAATAATTCATGCGAAAAAATCTCCTTCTCTCTCGCTTCCCTCAGAACGGTCTTTTCTTGGCGGCGTCCGGAGTGGAGGCCGTGTGGAGCGAGGCTTCGGTGCAAAGCGATGGGGCGGAGTGCTTGGAGGGAGGGAGCGGTGTGAAGGAGTGTAGAAAGAGAGAGTGTGTGTGTGTGTGTGTGTGTGTGAGAGATATAGAGAGTTAGTGTGTGTGTGTGAGAGAGATATAGAGAGTTAGTGTGTGTGTGTGTGAGAGAGATATAGAGAGTTAGTGTGTGTGTGTGTGTGAGAGAGATATAGAGAGTTAGTGTGTGTGTGTGTGTGAGAGAGAGACAGAGAGAGAGATAGTCAGAGAGAGAGTGTGTGTGTGTGTGTGTGTGTGTGTGTGTGTGTGTGTGTGTGTGTGTGTGTGTGTGTGTGTGTGTGTGTGTGTGTGAGAGAGAGTGTGTGTGAGAGCGAGATAGTGTGTGTGTGTGTGCTACAGAGAGAGGTTGTGGGTGTGCGTGTTTGTGGGATGTTTGTGTGCGTGCGTGCGTGTGTGTGCGTGTGTGAGCTAGAGAGAGAGGTTGTGTGTGTGTGCGTGCTATGTGTGAGTGTGTGTGTGTGCACGTGTGTGTGAGAGAGAGAGAGAAAGAGAGAGAGAGGTGGCGGAAGGTCGATGGTGGTGCCAAACTGAAAGCGGTAACATTTTGAGAGCGTGCATGGTGTGCGTAATGTACATCAATGATGTAAAAGACTACAGATATGACCACAGCAGAGGTACAGTGAAGAGTTGAGACTGCTATAATATGGTATAGATATGTATGCAATGCAGATATAATGAGTTTAAAGGCCTGCCCTAATTTTATCCTTTGATTTTACCATACCACAAAAGTATATTGATTTCATATGTGAATTGAGAACTTTGTTATCAAGAATAGTACATCATATTTCATTGAACTGATGTAGAATTTCACCATATTGGCCTAACAGATATGTTATCTGAGGGGTCAGATGCCGAAAACGGGTTTAGGCATTGGCCGTCGTGCTCGGAAGGTTTGATTGAGTTTGATTCCTGGCTGTGCCTGTGTGACGTTGCGTCCTTGGGCAAGGCACTTCACCCTACTTGCCTCAATTAAAAATGTCCCAGTACTTACTGTAAGTCGCTTTGGATAAAAGCGTCTGCTAAATGAATAAATGTAAATGTAACTGCTAAGATGACAATAGCTCCATACTCATTTGATCATATAAGTCAGCTGCGTGCTCAAGTGCGTCAAGGTTGGAACAACAGGCGCAAGTTTTGACTGCATTTGACTGCATTTTTTCCGGTCAGCATTGGGAATTGTTACGAGTGTCGAGGTCCACTGCCATTTTAATTGATTGATTCATTTTAAGTCATTCGTTGGGAGACCTAATAAAAACTATATGAGGTAAACGTTCTTTAACATTTTGGGAGAACGGTTGATTTTATATTTTTAAATTGTTTAAACGCCGCGGCATAGCTTGACATAAGGAAAGGGGAAGAGAAACGTGTTGGATTTGATTGTTTTAATCATCTATTCATTAATTCATCAACTGTGGCAAGTACGGGATGTGACGGAAAGGAGTCCTGGGAGATGTAGTCAACCAACTCATCGTGGTAGTCGTTCTTGGTCATTTGATAACACAGCTGTTGTTTTAACTTTTTATTTGTTATTATCTAAGATCATCACGGAGAATCTAGACGGAATTTGGACTCAAATTCACGTGTTTTGTTTTTTTCAAATGTTCTCTCTTTTTTATTAGTATTTTTTTAATCGATGGGTTATGTTAAAATATAAATACAGTGTTTATCACTATAGGCTTCCCACTAGATTAGTTTAGTTACCTTTCCCCCAGTTAAACAGTCTCCATCCATACCCTCAGGCGCGGCTGGCTCTGAGCATCACGTGTCTGTCTCTCGGATGCCCAGAACCGGGGCTGCGCGAACCGGAGGAGCCGGAGAAGCCGGAGAAGAGACATGGGACCATTCAAATACTGATAGAGGTAAAACGATGTTTTGCATACCGTTTCATAAACCTATGCATGCAATTTCGTTAAACCTATGTATGTCATTGTCCTTCGTTTGCTCTCAATCTGCTTCCAGATTTTTGTTTGATCTCAGCCTAAAAGTGACTCAGTTGATTATCATGGGTGTGTATTTTGGTCTATATTTTAAATCAATGAGTGAAGCCCAGATCAGTTGTGTCAAGTGAATTCCGTATGAAAGTTTTTGCATGTATCGAGGAGAAGGTAAAATAGAGGTGAACCCTTTTATTGACAAGACATTGTCAAGTTCTCTGTGTCCTGTAGCTGTCCATGGTGCTGGAAAACACTGAAACTGCCTTTCCAAAAACTGGGGGTCGTTTGCTGCTGAATTAGATTTAGAAAAAAAAAAACTTTATGGGCGATATACTTCGCGTTGGTTTATAGATGCATTAACTGGGGGGATTTTATGCTATACAAAATCAAAAGGCTACACTCTTTTGCAGTTGGCTGGAAGTGTGTTCAAATCTGCCAGAAACAGCTGAGCAAACGTAATTTGAAATGGCATTGATCAATGAATACAATTAACCTGAATGTGTGTGTGTGTGTGTGTGTGTGTGTGTGCGGAGGAGGGGTGATGGGCTAGGATACATCTAAACCGTTTGTGACATGAACATCAGATTTGCTTGGAAAATAGCCTAGGCATCACAAATAAACCGGCGCCTATCAAACAATACTGTAACATGAACATCAAAATATAGATTGCTTTCCGTTAGCAGTTCTAATTGTATCCAACCAATCAACCAACTACTAGTCAAACGCAATGCAAGTGTTCATCTTGAGATGGTGTCCCAATCGAAGACAGTAGTCCTTCTATGGTAATGATCTGAGTTTTTAGGGGTGGGGTGGTGGTGGGTGGGGGGGGGGGGGGGGGGGAGGGGGGTGGCGGTTCTCCCTGAGAAACTCCTGGCCGAGTCGTCATGGGAACCGAACGCAATTCGTTGCAATGGAGCGAGACCCTTGGGGCAGTGATGAGTGAGGGAGGGTCTGAGGGATGGCAGGAGGCGACACCTAGAGTAAGGGAGGAGGGTGGGGAACCGGTTGGGACCATGGCGGCCATTTTACATTTGGTCCCTAAACCTTTTGGTTGGTCATTTTGTTATCGGAGAAGACTTAGATAAACTATCCCTATCGAAGAGGTTTAAACAGAGGACACTCCTCTGCAGAAAATAATGGAACTTGTCTAAAGATCATACCTTAAGCTCGAGTTATATCCTCTCTACAGCTCTTCTCTTGCTCAGCTCAATAAGAAAATAAAGATGGTTGCCGAAGTCTAGAATTCATGAAAAATTGCTTGTGCTTTTAAGCTCTGCTGAGTGCTCTATTGAAATTCACAGAGAAGCTCTCTGACAAAGTGTTGGGGCTATTTTTGGGGGTCGAGCTGAGCATTAATACCTGACGGTCACACAACATGGCATTTTCCTGGACGCACTCCCACATCGCAGAAGACAAATGGAACCAAGATGTTGGCGAGGCTTGAGCTGTATGTCTATCCATTCTACATCAAATCCCCCACTGGCAGTGTGTAACCATACAGCAAGCCTCATGAATACATGGTGTATACGTTTATATTTAGTCATTTAGCAGACGCTCTTATCCAGAGCGATTTACAGCAAGTACAAGGACATTCCCCCCTGAGGCAAGTAGGGTGAAGTGCCTTACCCAAGGACACAACGTCATGTTGGCACTGCCGGGGTTCCAACCAGGGATCTTCTGATTACTAACCCCACACCCTAACCGACTGCACCCCATACATATCTTTTACAACAGATGTAACATTTCAAGTCACATTCTTACACAAAACAAGCAGCTATTGATGTACGGGTGTTCATAGGCTGTGGGAAGGTATAGAAGCTGTATAGAAGTAAGGGAGTCAGGTGGTTGAGCGGTGAGGGTGTCGGGCTAGTAATCAGAAGGTTCCTGGCTCGAACCCTGTCTGTGCCAACATGACGTTGTGCCCTTGGGCAAGTCACCCTACTTGCCTCAGGGAGGAATGTCCCTGTACTTGCTGTAAGTCGCTCTGGATAAGAACGTCTTCTAAATGTAAATACATGACTAACATACAAATATGTGGTCATGTGGTGGTTTTGGTGTTCGCTTTAACTTAACCCTGATGACCATCCCCTCTCTTGTCTGTGCAGAGTGTTGATGGGGAGGCTTTCGAATGTCAGCCGGGACAGTGGTTACCGCAGGTGGACTTCTAGCGACAGTCATCTTACTGACGATTGTAGCAGTACTGTGTTACTGTAGGTTACAGGTAGGCCGGTCATCAACACTGCTTCACACCATCACAGTCATAAGACATCTACCCCTATGGAGAGAAATGACTGTTAGATTAGATTAGATTCAACTTTATTGTCATTACACAGGTACAAGTAGAAGGTAACGAAAACAGTTAGCATCTAACCAGAAGTCTAAAACAGTTAGTAACTGTTGTATGACTGTTGGTCAAGTCACAGGTTCAAATCTTCTCCTTGTGATGTACATTAACTAAGCTCATACATTGTGTTTTGTTACTAGTATTATTTAGTGCTAGTATTGTTACGAGTATTATTTAGTATTATTGTGCTTGCTCTTCCTCTGTCAGTATTATTGCTGTAAGAGGGAGGAAGAGGTGAAGGAGGAGGAGGAGGAACCAGAGCTCACCACCATGTCCTCCTACCGGCGACCCCCGACCCCCGAGCGCTTGGCGGAGCCCGACATGACCTCCATATTCCCCACGGAGGTCGACGTCAACGGGCCGTCCGTCTACACCCCGCCCCTGACCCGCAAGCCCCCCCGGGCCCACTCCTTCTGCCCCTCCTGCGCGCGCCTCTCCCTCCCTTTCTACCTCCAGCCCCCGGAGAGGCTGCGAAACGGAGGAGGGCGCATCAGCTACAGGACTGTGCAGCAACAGGAAGTGGACCTCCCCATGGACCTGGCCAGCCTCCACCACAAGCTCAACCTCATCCGCTCCTACACCATGCGGGAGGTGGTCACCCACAGCGTCAGCACAGACGTGTAGCTCCCGCCCGGCGCCCCCTGCTGGCCCGGTGGACCGTCCCCACGCGAGGGTTTAATGAATCCACCGGAACGGCTGCGTCTGGGTACGTCACGGGAGTTGTATATATTTTTTCCCGCTCCACCGTTCGGACGGATTCGTTCACTTGCTCACACGGTGCGGATAATTTGGGGGGGGGGGGTCACACGGGGGAGGGGGGGTGGATGTCGTGCCCGTGTGCCGTTCACCGCTCCCGAGCACACCTTTTGATCTCTCACAATGTCTTTGTAGCGCTTCACATGTTATCGTGGCTTTTGTCTATTCGTTTGTTACGACCAATGCTTCTTTCTGCCACGGACACTGTATGAGCATTCACATCCCGTTATAACAGAGGACGGCAAGGACATCTTGTCTGTTTCTTTGAGCACATAAGCTGCGATCAGCGTTTAAAAATATTTTTAAAAGGGCTTTTTGGCATAAAACACGAAGGGGATGAAAGTGAATGTTACGGTAGGATTTTGAGGAAACGTCTGTTCAGAAATAGATTAAATAGATTTCTGCACCCAATATTCTATAATATGTGGTCTGGATAAGAATGGTAATTCAAAGAATTACACAATTATTCGGATTTATTATTTGTGTTTCATTCATAAGCTGCTATTTGCTCCAAATACTGTTTTAGTCGTTATTAACTGAAATATGTGGGAAATTAGATAATGTTTAATGTTACTGTTTTAGTTTGTATGATAGGAACCATTCAATGGTGCCTGTGACTTCAAACTACAATTCCTGTATAGTTATAGTGTCGTGTAGGAAATTAAGTAGAATTTATTTATCTGAATTGAAATTCTCACATACTATAGGCTAAGTAGGCCAGACACATTTTATTCAAAATATAATTTGTATGCTTCATCATGTTTGTTTTAACATTGTCTGTTTGTCTGGTATTTGAACGGTGATAATGAGCAGAAAAACTCTTCAGGATCCAGCAGATGGCATCATCACATCCTGTTCTTGTCTAGCTGTCATGAAAGCCAATCTAATTGCTCGTCCCAATGTGGAAACAAGCCTTTTGGAATTGTTTAATTACAGTGTTCCCCAACAATAAACGGATTCAAAAAGTCAACGCAACGATGCCTATGTTTTTTTTCAGGCTGCCAGGAAAATGAGTTTCAGGCTAAGATTTTCTGAATTAAGGCAGGTTTTTACATACATATGCAGTTCTGGATGAAAACTCAACAAAATTTGGAACGCTAAGGAAGAAACAGTGTCTTTTTAAAAACATTTTAGTCAAACTTTAATAGAAATACTTGTAAATTACTAGTTACTAGATTCACTTATCAACAGTACAAAATCGATCAATACTTGTTTTGTACAAAGAGGTACATGGTTATAAAAATACAAAACACGAGCTGTATATTTAAAATGAGACATACGTTATGAATACATCTCCACTATTTCAAGTGTCAGGAATCTTATAATCACAAATGGAATCACTTTGCCCTGTCTTTGAACCCAGTCTGAATTCATATAATATGCTAAATACATTTTTAAAAGCTGTTTTGATTCATAAATAACTTTTATCTGGAAAAGAACTGCCCAGCAATAAGAAAAACTCCAATGGTCTTGTTGACAATAACCTGTGCAGAACATTATGGCAGTGAATTTGTGATTATGACTATTCCTTTCCTGCTGCAAAAAGAAATTACATGTAAAAACTAAATTAAATAATATTTATAATCCGCTATCATCTTAAATACAGTTTAGACATGCAGTATAATCCATGTTGAAAAATAATTTAAGTGATCTTTTTACAACAGTGTGGAAAATGTTGTTTTGCGTTTGCTGTAAGGCAGTGGTTCTCAATTGCGGTCCTCAGGGCCCCACTATCCTGCATGTTTGAGATGTTTCCCCCTTCCAACACACCTGATTCTAATAAATTGTCATCATCAGGCTTCTGCTGAGCTTCATAAGGAGCCATTCATTTGAATCAGGTGTGTTGAAGCAGGGAAACATCTAAAACATGCAGGACAGTGGGTCCCTGAGGACCGGAATTGAGAACCACTGCTGTAAGGGAAGATCTCTGAGATCCTCCTATCAGGCTCCAGCTTTGGCTCTCAACCCAGTTAGGTATGAAACGATACAGCACAGAAGGCTTTCAGTTGCTTTTGCTAAAGAGATTCATCTCTTTCTAAAAAGAGACTGGTGCTGCTCAATCTCATTGGTTCCAGTCGCTGGTCAGTCTCAGGTCTGGACGGTGTGGACATGTGACTCCATCGGGGATTGGGATTGGGCGGGACCGGGAGAATGTTTTGTAGTGTTTCTGGGTTGGATGCGGTTAGGGTTGGAGGGTGGAGAGGAAGGGAGCGGAGGAGGAACTGGGAGGTGTGGGCGGCAGGGTTGAGGCTGGGGCTGGGGGGGGTTGAGGTTGGGGCTATGGAGCTGAGTTGAGGCTGAGGCTAGGGCTTGGGCTGGGGCTGTGGGGCTTCGGCTGAGGCTGTGGGGCTGTGGAGCTGCGAGGCTGTGGGGCTGAGGCTGTGACCGGGGCTGGGTCTGAGGCTGGGACTGGGGCTGGGGGTTTGAGGCAGAGGCTGGGGGGTTGACACTGAGGCTGGGGGGTTGAGGCTGGGCTCCTGGAGATCGGACTCCCCAGGCAGGACTAGGAGGAGCGATGGGCCCTGCAGGAGTAACAGCAGGCCTTGCTGTAGTACCAGTGGCTGCACAGGTTCACCTTCAGGGCCAGGGAGCAGTTTGTGGTGGGACGGTCCTGACAGCTCTCATCTGGACAGGAAGCCAACCAATCACAGTTTGACAACCAATCTCAATTGCACATCTGCTCAATGCATCATTTGCACTAACTGTATATACATGCTACCCGGTAATTTCTGTACATACCCTGTATATTCTGATTATACTGTTCATACTATGTATGTTCTGAGTATACCCATATTTATTATATTCTGTTAATATAAAAAAAAAATAATAAAAAAACTGTTTTGCACTTCTGGTTGGATGCTAACTGTATTTCGTTGCCCTGTACTTGTACCTGTGTAATGACAATAAAGTTGAATCTAATCTAATCTAATCAATCAAAACGCAATTTGGGCTAGAGAGACCTATTTAGACGAAACAGGATGTGGAAATGTTCCAAAACAGTTCAGGGCCTGGTCTAGCTCACCTGGGGGCTCGGTGGGACAGGCCTGAAGGGCGCAGGTCTGTTTGGCCACCGGCTTGGTGAGGGGGTCGCACCCTCGGACGATCTCCCGGCCCTCGTAGCATTTGACGTCTCTCATTCTGACCCCCACCCCGCAGGTTTTGGTACACTGCCGACACAGCAGAAGAAGAAGAAGTTCTCAGGGTTATGGTCGCACGCATTTACATGTAGTCATTCAGCAGATGCTTTCATCCAGAGCGACTTACAGTGAGTACAAGGACGTTCTCCCTGAGGCAAGTAGGGTGAAGTGCCTTGCTCAAGGACACAACATCACATAGTCACAGCCGGGGTTCGAACCCACATCCTTCCAATTATGAGGCCAACGCCTTAACCCGCTGAGCCATCCGACTCCCCATTTAGACTCAATCCAAATATATACACGGGCTTTGTGACTTAATTTGGTTGTCCTGGGAGTCGTGGCTGATAAAGATGGATCGAGCTTCATTTTTGTCAGTCGGCTGAGCGGTTAGGGAGTCGGGCTAGTAAGCTACCTGGTTCGAACCCCGGCTTTGCCAACATGACGTTGCGTCCTTGGGCAAAGCACTTCATCGTACTTGCCTTAGGGTTACGGGGGTTAGGGTTGTCCCATGACTTGCTGCGAGTCGCTCTGGATAAGAGCGCGTCTGCTAAAAGGACTAAATGGAAATTGCCCGACCCGCATTCTCAATCATCCCGACCCGGGATGATTCACGCTGAGAACGCAGCGGGGGGCGAGGAAGGGAGCGTGTCTGGCGACGTGCGCAGGCCTTACCTCGGACCAGGGCGTGGTGTACCATTTGAAACACGGCCTCTCGAAGCAGGTGCTCTCCTTCTCGGGTCTGCTGCCGGCGCCGCACTCCTCCTCGTCGAAGGCCTTGAACTTGCCGCCGGTTATGCCGACGCACAGCACGACCCTCTGCTTCACGCCGCGGCCGCAGGTGGTGTTGCACTGTGGGAGGAGTCACACGTGTGAGTCACACGTGTGAGTCACACGTGTGAACGTGCTGGCCTTCTGCGAACACTCATACTGTTGTCAACTGGAATTGAGTTTATTAACTAACTTTACAGAATAGAATAGAATAGAATGCCCTTCATTGTCATTATACAATTGCACAACGAGATTGGAGACTTCTCCTAAAACAGTGCCAGACGAACAGGTGCAAAAAACGCATACAAATACATTATATAATTAAAAGCAGCAGCATCGCTATAAGTAAAAAGGGTTGCCTTAGGGTTACATTATTAGGATAGGATAGACGATACAATCCAGTGAAGAGGAGGAGAAGAAAGCAGAGAATAGAATGTAATAGATTCTTGAGGGAAAACTGTAGTGCAGGGGTGGCCAACCCTGGTCCTCGAGAGCCACAGTCCCGAAGGTTTTCAATGTTTCTAGCACACCTCATTCTAATTATGAGGCTACCACAGAGCTTGATAACAACCCTTCATTAGAATCAAGTGTGCCGGAGCAGGGAACTTCAGGGGACTTCAGGACTCCGAGGACCAGGGTAGACGTAAAATGCCACCATCCAGACCTCCAGTCCACCCCTCCCATCCTCCTCCACCTTCCCAGGGTTCCTCACCCTCTCCCAGTCCTGGTTGAGCCAGTGGGGGGCACAGTCCTTGTCCCCGCAGGGGTGGATGGCGAGGGGCTTGTTCTCCGCGGAGCACTGGGACTCAGGGACCACGCGGCCCTCGGGGGTCTTGCAGTAGACGTGGCGAACCATCTTCCCCTGGCCGCAGGAGCCGGAGCACTGCGACACAGAGGTGAAAGGTCAGAAGGGGTTGGACGTCCAATCGGACAAGCCATCACAGAAGAAAGTTCCGGGAATTCAGACAACGGTTTTCCTAAAATATGCATTTATATACGATAATGCTACAGTGAACCCTCGCTATATCACGGTTCACTTTTCACGGTTTCGCTACTTCACGGATTTGCATCGTGCATCGTGTTCTGCATTCTGATTGGCTAAACAGTCTCTCCAACACAAACCTGTGCATCAATAAAGTTGTGGTTTACAGGATACAGTACTTTTATTTGTTAAACAAATGCTTGGGCCTGTAAAAAGGGTTTGCTCTTCGGTTTTAATATATAAGAGAGTATTTAATTGTATAATAATTGTAAAAAAAAATTAAGATTTCGCTTATTACAGGTTCTTTTTGGAACGTAACCCCCGTGAAAAACGAGGGTTCACCGTATTGAACTCCTTCATTCATGATATTTAGGATGGTGGAGCTAGTTTCATTATTTAAATCACCTTTATTTATTAAATGTGTATTATTTATGTGGTTCTTACAGGTCCCCAGTCAGAAGTGGTCCACTGGCGTTCGCATGGCGGCCCTGTGCAGTTTTTGGCGTTGGGGGGGCGGGTCATGGGGTCACATGGCTTAGCGTCATCCGAACACCTCACCTCCCGCGTGACCACACCCCTAAGGCCACACTTCGCCGGACACTGGGCAGGACGGAAAGGGAACACGGTTACCTCCACACACACACACACACACACACACACATTACACACTCTTTTTTTATATATTTTTATATTGAAAAAATATCTTAAAATTGTTATATTTATTATGTACATGTTACATTCTATTTGAAATGCTGCTGCTTTGGGAGTACCCACAAAATGTTGTTGCATCCTGATTGTAATGACAATAAAGGACTTATCTATCTATCTATTTAGTCATTTAGCAGACGCTTTCATCCAAAGAGCTTTACAAAAGAGCATCGGTCACTGATCATAACAACATGATAGTCCCCAAACATTGCGGGTAGTCAGATTATGAAACACACATCGTAGGGAAACCAAACAAGCGCCAAAGGGAAGAACCACAAGAGCGTTCGGTTAAACAAGTTACAATGACATGGCACGCATTTCAAACGGGCAACAAACATCCATCAAAGCGGAGCTGGGCCCCCCCACCTCAGCCCACTCAGCCACCTCCCACTGGGGGCCGCAGGTGGGGCTCTTGCAGGCCCTGCGCTCCGGAGGGCGCTCCAGCTCGGCCAGGGTGCAGAGGTCGCTGTACACTGAGCTGTCCAGGCCGGGGGAGAGCATCTTCCAGCAGCGCACCAGCCTGAACTGGAAGCCCTCCCCACAGGTGCGGGAGCACTCGCTCCAGCTGCTCGCCTCCCACCTGGGTCAGGGGGACGGAGGTCAGTCGTGAAAGTACAGCACTAGCCATGGTAACATGGACATACATTTAGTCATTTGGCAGAGCAAATGAAAGTGTGGAAGAAATTGGATTTCCTGTGTACTTATATGAATCACTACTGAACACACTTTCTCTGAAGACTGTTTACATTCTTGTGCCCTATAAAAGAAGGTCCTCTCGCCTTCAGACAGGAGAGAGGCATGATGGAGACCTAAGCCTTGTACTGTCTTCATTTTGCTGTCAGAGGTCTGGTCATTTCTCTCCCAATCTGCAGGTAGTTAAATACTTATTTATTCCAGAACTCAACTGAACTGTCACTCCCGTTTATGAAGAGACGGAAGAAAACACTTTCTTCATCAACAGAGACGTTCCACCTGAGGCAGGTAGAGCGAAGTGCCTTGCCCAAGGACACAACGTCATGTTGGCACAGCCGGGGTTTGAACCAGGGACCTTCTGATTACTAATTACTAACCACCCTAACCGACTGCACCACATGATTCCCAACTCGTAAAACTATCAGTAGTGCGAGCGCTCATTTCGATTTGAATACCGTCTGCCATTGGTCGATTGAAAGGTGAGGTGAATCACTATTTAGTATTCTCTCACTGCGATATCAGTCACCGATGTAAAGGAACTACGAAGTAACTCTTCTTCTTTGGTCGGGGTCCTTTGATTTGACGTGTTCCAGCGGCACGGCTCAGCTTGACATGGGTGGAGCGCGACGTACCTGGGCTGGCATTCCCTGCCGATGCAGAAGTCATGGACAGGTTCAGGTCTGGTCAAGGCGTCACAGTACATGTCGTCCACCTCCACGCCGTCGTAGCGCACGCACATTGCCAGGGATTTAGAAACCCCTGGGAGAGAGAGAGAGCGGGCGGCACAGTTAGGGAGAGACTTACATAGGGCAGGCCTGGTCCCACACACAGAGATACAATACAACACGTACTTGGGTGTGTGTCTATGTGTGTCTGTGTGTGCCTGCATGTGTGTGTGTGTCTGGGTGTGTGTCTGTCTGTGTGTGTGTCTGTGGCTCTCTGTCTGTCTGTGTGTTTGTGTGTGTGTCTGTCTGTATGTGTGTTTGTCTGTGTGTGTGTCTGTGTGTGTGTGTGTCTCCACGTGTGTGTCTGCGTGTACCTGCATGTGTGTGTGTCTGCCTTTCTGTGTGTGTATGTGTGTGTCTGCATGTGTGTGTCTGTGTGTGTCTGTCTGACTGTGTGTGTGTCTGCGTGTGCGTGTGTCTGCGTGTGCCTGCATCTGCGCGTGCGTCCGCCCTGCCTGCATGCATGCCTGTCTGCCTGCGCGCGCGCGCGTGCTCACCTATAGAACAGGTCATGCTGCACGGCTCCTGCGCAGACAGTTTCCAGCGGTACATGTCTGCCGCGCTCAGCTTGAAATTCTTCTGCAGGAACCTCTGGTTACCCCTGTCAAACAGAACGTGACGCAACAGTCAAGTCTGACCCCGGTGACCCCCCAACGCGGCAGACTCCTCCGTCACATCTGCGGCTGAATCAACGTCCGAATCGTAAACAGACGCTGTTGTGACGGTCATGAATTCACATAAAAGTCACTTGTGCATTCTTGTCAAAACACTGGCCTTTCTTACTGCCTGGAACGTTTATTTGAAACTCACTTTGAGTTATACTTTACCGGCATTTCTCTGCAGAACTGTGACTAATTCCTGCACATTTCTCCCCAGAGGTGAATGTAGACTCTGACAGGATTTTCCCTGTCATATTTTTTCACTTTCACCACAAATACTCTGAATTATTTGTTTCAAAGGGAAGGTTCTCTCCCTCTCTGTCGCTCTCTCTCTCTTCTTCTTCTCTCTCTTCCTCTCCTTCTCCCTCTCTCTCTCTCTCCTGGTCTCTCATTTTCTCTCTCTCTCTCGCTCCCTCTCTCTCTCTCTTCCTCTCTCTCTCTCTGTCTTTCTCTCTCTTCTCTCTTTTCCTCTCCTTCTCTCTCCCTCTCTCTCCTTGTCTCTCATTCTCTCTCTCGCTCCCTCTCTCTCTCCTGGTCTCTCATTCTCTCTCTCTCTCGCTCCCTCTCACTCTCTCTCTCTCTCTCTCTTCCTGTCTCTCTCTCTCTCTTCTCTCTCTTCCTCTCCTTCTCTCTCCCTCTTTCTCTCTCCCTCTCTCTCTCTCCTGGTCTCTCCTGGTCTCTCTCTCTCTCGCTCCCTCTCTCTCTCTTCCTCTCTCCCTCTCTGTCTCTCTTTCTCTCTCTCTCTGTCTCTCTCTCTCTCCCTCCCTCTCTCCCTCTCTCAGGCAGAAGGCTGGGCGTGTCACATGATGTGTTTTATGGGGGCTCTGGCTGAACAACTAGCCAAGTGCTGTTTGGACACAGCACAGGGAAGCCAACATGAATTATAAATACGATGGAATGCAATCCCGGCCAGGTCTGGTCTTTGGCTGTCTGCTTCTGAGCTGGGTGGCTCTTAGGATGTCTCAGGGAGAACGAGGAGGAGGAGGAGGAGGGGGGGACAGGCTGTCCAGCCACGAGCCTGGAGCACATTCCATTCCCCCAATAGGAGCGGAGGGAACTAGGCTAGGGGCACCTCACCTCCCCCCCCCTCCCTCCCATCTATCTCTCTGTCCCAGACAGAGTTCCCCACCCGGTTGTGACTCTGAAGCCCCTCTCTTGTCCTTGGCCCTGGGGCGGGGGAGACCCCTCCATCCCCGGTGCTTCCGACCAGACGCAAGGCCAGGCCGATCGGATCGGTCACGCGCGCGTGCGACTGGGAGGGACTCTACGGTCTTCATTTTACGTTCGCTTGTAGAGTACGTGTATCAGACTCAATCAGCGCCTAATGTGTCTTTTTTCTGGGGGTGGGGGGGGGGCTAGAAGGTACCTGGTTTGAACCCTGGCTGTTTCAGTCAACCTTTGACCCCCCCCAGGGAGCCCCCCCCCCCCCCCACCCCCCCCCCCCCCCCCTTTTCGACGCCAGGCAGCTCCTCTCTCGGCAGCCCTGAACATGTTCCCTTACCTGGTTCGGTTGGTGCGATTCCCGCTCCTTAGGACCGTCAGAAGCGTCCTGTTCTGGAAGAAGAAGTCTCCGGAATCGTTGCGCCAGCGGCCCAGGCTGAACTCCCCCAGGGTTCCGTTGAAGGTGAACCGCCGCCCGTTCTCCAGGTTAACGTACTCCACGTCCAGAGGGCCCACCTCGGACAGAAACACCTCCTCGCCTTCTGTCAGGAGCCGATTGGTGGACACGTTGACGAGCAGCTCGTCCGGACCGACGCGCTCGCCGAGAAGGACTCTCCAGATGAGGTTCTGGGAGTCTGGAACCTCCTCCTGGAAGGTTGAGGGTCCTGATTGGCTGCTGTTGGCTTCTGGGGTAGGAAGACAGAGAGGGGAAGCTGTTTTTGAGCTTTGGGTCCAGAAGAAAACTCTTCGATGCCGTATTTTCAGGCTGCATTTTTAGCCACAATCAGGCTAATGTTGACTTCTGTGATGTTTGCTACCTGCACTCTGGAATAACTTGACAGTAGGTTAGCTTGGCCAAAAAAGACTAGTTCTATTGTCCATGCTTAGCAGAGTATGAAAGTATGAGGTATAACTTCATCTGGACTTCTTCCGATATTGAAATGGCCCCCGACCACAGTTCTTAGATTTACAGGATTGTGGTGTCGTGGGTCACAGAGGAGGATAGTACAGGACCCCCAGGGACCCCCAGGGACCCCCAGGGACCCCCAGGGACCCCCAGGGACCAGGACGGATGTCGTTCTTCAGACTGCCCTACTATCACACTGAAGGTTAGGTTGACCGGGGTCAGTGTCAATGCCGGGGGTCACGGGGTCACCTCTACCTGTATACTGAGGTGGGGTCGGCCCATCCGGATGACAGTCGATGGCGGCGGTCTCCACGTACACCTCGTTGGTTTCCTGCGTCTTGGGCCCCTCGTCCTCCCCAGCGCCGGCGCCCCCCTGCTCCGGCCCCTGGGACTGCTGGTCGTCGGGGGCCGCCTTGTCTTCCAGGCTCCCATTGGGGGTCTCCACGACGGCCCCTACCTCCACCGAGGCCCCCGCTGCAGCGGTGCCTTCCTGGCCCGTGTAGAGGGGGGGCGGGGGGACGGGGGACAGGGACTCCCGGAGGACGGTGTACTCGTAGGTGATGTAGGGAATACGGCCATTCTGGTTCCATACCTTAAAAAGGGGAATTTGGGGGGGGGGGGGGGGGGGGGCGGCATTAATGATGTAAATAGGAAAGAAGAGGCTATACCTTTAGTCATTTAGCAGACACTCTTATCCAGAGCGACTTACAGCAAGTACAGGGACATTCCCCCCTGAGGCAAGCAGGGTGAAGTGCCTCGCCCAAAGACACAACGTCATTTTAGCACGGCCGGGGTTTTGAACCGGCAACCCTCTGATTACCAGCCCGATTCCCTAACCGCTCAGCCAGCTGGCTCTTTAACCAGAGGCCCCTGTAGCAGAAGAAGGATCCAGGCCCAGGAACCAAACCCCCAGCCCACACCCCAGGCTCCTGTACCAGAATATTGACAGGCTGGTCGATGGGGCCCTTGGCCACGATGTATTCGATCCCAGTCTCATAGACGTCCATGGGCCGGCGGTACTTGAAGATGGTGCCTGCTGCGTGGAAGTTCTGGGGGCTGTCCACCTTGTAGTTCCCGTTGAAGAAGAAGTTCCCTGCCTGGTCGGTCACAGCTGAGGAGAGAGAGGGCAGGAGAGGTCAAAGGTCAGTCTGTTATGAAAAAGAGATGGGAGGAGGCAGAGGAAAACTCGATGAATATGTCGTTTTGGACATTTCTTTTTTTTTTTACACTTTAGCGACAGTGGGTATTACATTTGCCACTTTGACGATCAGGGGCTCATACTCATAGGGGGAGTCAGGTGGCTCAACGGGTTAAGGCATTGGCCTCTTGATCGGAAGGTTGTGAGTTTGATTCCTGGCTGGGGCTATGTGATGTTGTGTCCTTGGGCAAGGAACTTCACTCTACTCGCCTCAGGGGGAATATCCCTGTACTTACTGTAAGTCGCTTTGGATGAGAGCGTCTGCTAAATGGATATTTATTTATTTATGATAAAATATGTCATTCAACTCATGTTCAAGAGTTAAATTGAATATCTTAGAACACATTTACATTTACATTTATTCATTTAGCAGACGCTTTTATCCAAAGCAACTTACAGTAAGTACAGGGACATTCTCCCTGAGGCAAGTAGGGTGAAGTGCCTTGCCCAAGAACACAACGTCATATAGCCACAGCCGGGGATCAATCTCACAACCTTCGGAT